>JAOEGS010009135.1:36809-85139 GCA_025447755.1 Corythornis vintsioides | reverse complement strand
AAATAAGTATATAAAAACAACAAAAAAAAAAAAAAAAAAAAAAAAAAAAAAAAAAAAAAAAAAAAAAAAAAGCACCATCCTAGAATTGAGAATAATGTTTGGGGGCTATTTTCATTGTTAAAACATTTTTCCTCTCCTTTCACCAAACTGACATGATGCCAGCTCTCTATGAATTGCTAATTGACTAATTTCATCATTAATAAAAAGGTAAGTTCTTGATCTTTGTATCAGCAGTAGAGCTTATTTCAAGACTGTGTGCATTGGCAGTTACTAGTTCTTTGCTTGCTTTAATGATCAAGGGATATTAATATAGTTCATCTGTGACATCAAACATTGTTAAACAATGCCCTTTTGCACCAGTGCTGCAGATGAAGAGCTTTTAAGGCAGCTGGCCGCCAATTACCAAACTATTTCTATAAGCAGGTCAATCAAACCTGAAACACTGAGAGACCCAAACAACTTCTCTTTGTACTGCAAACCACACAACTCACCGCCCGGCTTCTGGAAGCAGTAGCACCACTCATTGTTGGAAAGCTTCCCGTCTTTGAAGGAGTCGCAGGAGTTGAAGAGAGGCTTGACGCATGGCTCGTACTTGTCCAGATAAATGGCACTGATCTCCGAGGGATCCAGCAGCAGGTCATAGTTCATGTCTAGTTTGTTGAACATCCAGCCCAAGGAGTCCTTACAAATTGGTAGTATGCTGGTGTCAAATCCTGTAAGAAGACAATAAATATCCCCAGGTGGGCCCCAGCACGCTCCCTGCACAGGAATCACTGCTAAGCTGAAGCCTTGCCAATTTTCCTTGGCTGGACTCTGAACATTAACCTGTCTTGCCTAATATAGAACAAAATTCTAAGACTGAACTGATTGTGTAAAGCTAAAAACCCAAGCACAGCTACAGACTAGAGCACTACTCACAATGCTTTAGGAGTGGTGGGGTGGGCCATGGTTCATAGCTGATTACTGTAATTCAAAGTTATTGCTGCTGAAAAAAATCTCACTTTTTTTTTTCTGTTCTCATCACAAGTGCATTGATCTTGTTCCAAAAAAACTGCAATGTGATGAGAAAAGGCTGCAGCCACTGTATTTTAGAACTAAACTGAGACTGAATGTGATTTAAAATCCTGCTTCCCAGACCAATTTCTAGTGCCCTGATCCAATTCTTTCCTACTGTGCTCTTACCAGTCTTCAAAGCCCTGCTTCCTGCAGTGGACAACAAAATGCTTTGATCTGGATTGCAAGTTGTCTGGGGGGTGGGGGGAGAAAGGATGAAGCATCTTTTTTGCTTGAAGCATTCTGAAGAATAGCTGGGCACTCCAGAGACCTGCACATGCTCTTGCATGCCATGCCAGCACTATGCCTTCTTGTGGCATCCAAGAGTGCACAGCCATACAGGATTATGCTCTTTCTAGTGCTTTTGAAACCATCATCATCACTCACTTTAATAGCCCAGATCCTTAAACACTGCATCAGCAGTTATCACAGAAAAACCAAGTCATGCATATAGATACCCACAATGTATATGAGACACCTGTTCCAGTATTCTGCAGCCTCCAAAAACCAATGGCATTGCTTTCACAAACAAGAGGAGGCATTTTAAATCCATACTGTCACTGCATTTTTTCATGCCTGGTGCAAGCATGGACTAAATTCCAAGTTATCTCTGATGTAAGAAAACATAAATGTGAAAATAAGGATTCTGGTTTCATCAAGACTTGGGAACACTCATACCTGAACCACACACCCCAGGCACCTCGTGCTCATGTTGTTTCAGCTGGGTGCCATAACCTTCTGTGCACGATTCCGTCTGCTATGGGCTACGTGGAGAAGCCTGATGGGCTTTATCCTTTTGCTGCATCTTTCATGGAAGGAGGTCAAGCTAAGCCTTATTTACTGTATATGTCAAGTCCCATTTTGAGATGTTGCTTTGTTAAAGTGAAACCTAAGGTGTTGCTGGAATCACACTGACAGTTTGCCCAAGCTCTGCAGCCTCCCTGCTATTTTAAGCATGAATCCAAAGGAGGGCAGTGCTTTATTCTGGAAGCTGTGCTGCTTGTATGCAACTGCAGCTGAAGGGTGTCAGTGACATGGAGGAACAATCAGAAGGGTTAACTAATGGGAAGGTTTATGTCATTCATAATACATGTTTCTCTAAGAAAGGAAGAAGGTAACACCATTTCCTCAGGGCTAGAAGAAGCTCAAGCAGGGAAGAGAGAAGTCATGATAAACATTTCATCACATTTTTTGCTGTTATCTCCTCTCACATTATCTAATCGAGTTTGAGCACAGTGAAAAAGAAAAAGGCCATGTGAATAGATGTAAGGAAGATGCTTCCTTGCCTTGCTGAAACAATTAGGACTATTGATAAATTATTTTATTCATCTAAAAAAGACAAGCAGGATTTGGTCACTGCAATCTCTTGAGTGAAAGGATTTCAGAATCCTTGACTTTGCCTTTACAAAGCACCGCAGAGCAGGGGATGCAGTCCTGCCTTGTGCAGGTGTATTGCTGTTCCTGATACCACACCACAGGGCAGGTTAAAAGCAGACAAGCAGGGAGGATGGGATTGTTCAGTTGCATGGTGGAGCTGGGATTAGTGCTAGCTTCTGCTTGTAGCTAGCTTCAGCTATCCCTGTTTATAGCTTCCAGGGGAAAAACAGCTGGGTTCCTTTGGCTGCTCTTTTCCTGCCAGATGCCCTCCCTAGTGATGTTCTTTATGCCCTGTCACAGCATTTACAGCTACTAAGGTAACTACAAGGTCTGTTGTACAACCAATTGTAAATGTTGCTCAACCCTATGGGTCTCTGAAGGTCATCTCCTAACTGGCAAGGACCAATGCAGGGAGGAGGAAATCTTGGCATGAATGTGCCCCTGTCAGCATCTGTGGATTATTTCCGAGTCTTGTTTTCCTCCCTGCTGGGAAGTATTTATCTGTGTGTACAATATGCATCCAGGGATGCAACAGCAGGGATCCCACAGTACTGATGTGTCTGAGCAGATCACAAGATAGTGAGTGATGTGAATAAGAGGCTGCTCTGTGACACCATCAGGGCTTGGATGCAAGATACAATCATGAAAGGTCACTTATGAAGACAGTTAATTAAATTAGTTGAAGGTTTTTGACTGTAATTTCTTATAAACAAGGAAGCTTTCCCTGTTGTGACCAGAGTTCCAGTTTACATTTATTAAGAGGCTGTAGTGTTAAGCACTGCTAGACTATTAGACAGCATGGTCTGGATGTCTTTAAATATTAGTGGTAGGTGTGACAGAAAGCCCATCACTAGAGGGTTATCAGTGAAAAGGACAATTATTTAATTATCCCTCAACATGTGTGTGAAGGTGAATAGTGGTATCTACCTCCCAGTAAAAGGTACTGCCTGTAAATTACCTTTCACAACACTGCACCCACAGTCCAAGCCCAGCAATTCCTGGCCCCCAGCACCAGGAATGAAAGCAAAGTGTGTGTGCCCTGAGCTTGCAACACAGGCCCTGACCTACTGCGTAACCAGGGCGGCTGCTGGAAAACCATTCATGGAGCTCACTTACCTTCACCAGGAGGTCACTCTGCTCCCATCAACTTGGTGAGGCCAAGTGATGTTGAATGACTTACATCCTTTTTGGAGTCTTTTGATAGACTCGCTTATAAATATGATTCAACATGCTGGTGAAATAAACCACATACTGTAAATCTGTAATGAATTAAGGGTTGGACTTTAGCACAACAGACCTGGAGTAACAGTAACCTCAGTGACAACTTTTCTGCATCTTTCTGTGTATCAGCTGAGTGTTGCAGTGCCTATGGTGAGAAGCAAGGGAACAGTGCAGGCTTCATATCCCTCCTGCTCTAGGCTCCTTGGCAGATGCTGCCAACACAGATGCCAGTTAATGTCAGTTGCGGTGGTGGTGGCTGCTCTTATTTGGACACCTGCTCACAAGGACCTGGATTGAGACAATCACATTTCTCATTCCAACTGACAGCTGTTCAGTATCCTAACAACTTTAATTCACTACAGATCTGGAAAGAAATCAAACTGATGACCCACATGTAAAAGTCTCATGTCCCATTAATACATAAAATGCTCCATCTCCATTGAATTAAAATGGAATTAAATTTTAAAAAGTCTTTAAGTGAAAATCCTAATTAAAAATAAACACACCTTCTGGCATATAGAATTATTTTCCTCCTTCAAGAGTTGACTTACATAAGCCAGCTTTATTAAAGTATACTACAATTAAATTAACAGGGGAATAATTAACCTAATTTCCCCCATCACTTAAAATAAAGGAAGGAGGAGAAGAAATATTCCCCAGAAAAAAATCCTTTATATTGCATAGATCTCTAGTAAAAGAAAAACAACTCCCACTCCAACCAAAGAGACTATCTAGATACAATAAGGGAATGTTATGAATTACCAACTAGCTCAGGAGCAATTTGAATCTGATCTTACTACATAATTAGTTTTATTATTTCCTTATGTCAAACTATGTCCTCAAGTTGGTTATATTATTTATTGAGGAGATTTCAATTGTACAAAGCCTGCAGAAGACAAAGTTCCCGGTCTGTGGTGCTTTGCTGGGATCTGGCAGATAGCTCATTGAATGAAGGTTTGAGATTTCAAACACAATGACTTGTCCTCATCCTTTTCCTTTCAAGAGAGTTAAAAAAAAAAAAAAAAGTATACTTTTTTCTTCACCTGAGGGTGAACTTAATACACTCAAAAAGCTTATTTACACTCACAGTAACATCTTGAAAATTTAATGTAGCATGGAGAAATCTCTGCTGGAACACCTTCTCTAGACAGCTGATGTGTCCGAGGCATCATAGTCATCGCATCCCACCATCTGTTCCTTTTATTGCCACAGGGGCATTCCCAAAATGGATTACTTTGAGGATGTGCATGCCTTTTAAGACTCCACAGGCATAACCAAACCAGTTCAGTTTAATGAAGTGATCAGCCTGGTGAGGAAGGCAACACACGCAGAGCAGTAAGAAAGGGGCAATGTGTACATCAGAGCGTATTTCCAGAGCCGCATGTGTCCTGTTTGCCAGGATTCACACAATTCTTTTTTTTCAGCTTAGGTATGTGAACTTTGCTTTGAGTTCTGAGCCCTGTTTCAGATTGCTTTCATTTTTATAAATGTTTGAAGTTTAAGTTAGAGGAAGCCAGATACTGGTATATTTTCAGTGCTACCAGAGAGAAATGGAGCTGCAGAATTTGGCACATGCAGATTAATCCATGAATACTGTTGCAAACACTTAAAAATTAAAAGAGGCCCAAGTTCTGTGGCATCTTTAACTCATGAAGTGTCTTCTTTTTTTTCTTTTTTTTTTTTTCTTTTAACCTGACATATAAGAAAATGTGCCAAACTAAGTCAACAGTCTAAAAATGAACACATAGTTGAGATCAAGTGTTTAAGATCATCAAGGCAGCCTTTTATATAAAAGCTGCCAGGAATCAAACTAAGCTAAAAAGAGATAACAGCTCCTCTGTGAATCAGAGCAAACACTGCAGAATTACTAGGAATGTTTTTCTCACTGAAATTGCTTCAGAAAAAAAAAAAGAAAAAAAAGAAAAAAAAAGAGAGACCCAACACCTTTAGGAATTAATTTGGTCTTTGGCCTTTGCTATTCTCATGAGCTGCTCAGAGGTCATCAACATGAAAACTATCCTTCTGACGAAACCATTTCATTTGGTTCTGGGTCTAGAGGACTTCAGACAAAGACAACTCTGCCATTCTTTGTCATGGGGTCTGAGGTGAATTCATATCTCAAAGCCATGATTAGCAGTACATCCAATTGTCTTTTTGCACTATGGTTCAGGTTCCTCTTCATGATAATAACTTTTTTTTGAGTACCATTTAAGAAGTAAGTAGGACACATGGTTTTAGAGAAACTTTCTTGTAAATACTATGGAAGTGGTATATGAAAAAAGATAACTTACACAAAATATGGCTTGTTTCACCACGGAGTTTTACGGTAAAATTACTTGTCATTAATAAGGCTTGACTATAGTTTTGAGCTATGTGACCTGTGATATATTCCATCTCTTTAGGAAAGGCAACCCATTGATTTACAAGCTTGGCAGTAGAACAACAGAGGAGCAGCTGTGGAGACATGGACCAACAGTAAATGCCCATCCTGATGTTCTGGGTCTGCTCTACTGCACCTTTAGCCTCTCTAGTCCCACACTACAGAGAAACTGGGCACTGGGGTCAAAAGAGCCATAAAAGGGAGAAGTTGACTGAACCCTTTAAACTGTGTGGGCAGAACCTGGCTTTAGACAGCTTGTACCAGAGAATCAGGGCAGTGGAGTGATGGCAAGTCACACACTTCAATAAAACTTATGCATCCTACTTTGCAACTCAAGGGCCCACATGTTTTGGGACATAACAATTAATGAGTCCTTCCAGAAAATAAATTCACATCTGCTTTCTGATTAACATGATCTCTTTTGATACCATCTGAATCTTTCTCTTCCCTGGTGGGTAAATGACATCACAATCAGTCATGTTGGCTTAACCCACAGAGAGTAAATGTCCTCTAAACTGTTCATTTTCTTCCTTTCTTAAACAAAAAGTATCAAAACAAGCAAAGATGGTGTTATTAAGTACCTGGGGCACAATAGATTCCAGCTTTCTATACCATTTAACTATTCCATCTCTTTAATGTGATGTGCATGTTCTTATTATTCTTTTGTTTATGTAAATTTTTAGTAGGAAAATGCAAATTAAAATCAGACTAAGTCTTATCCAACACTAGCAAAACTTTCCCTGTGTTTTTTGATCCTGCTCTCGACACTGGGTCAGAAAATTCTTGGTGATAAACTGGGGGGTAAGCAAACAACACAGTGCATCCCCACAATGTGATCTGGATGTAGCCGTGCTGATTTGGAGGGTCAAACTGTACAGACATGAACAAACCTCGGGGCCTGAGCCATTTTATTTGTTAGTAGATGTGAACTCCATACCTTCAGACAGTTACTTGCCTGACTAACTTGTAAAGGTCTCTCTATTTCTGAAAGGCAGTTTTCAGAGCAGTTTGGGACAGAGAGAGTACAGAATGACAGGAGCTCCTTTAGAAAGCTTTGGAGGTTCAGGTGTCACCTGCTGGCACCTGCCTGACCTGACACTGCAGCACACTAGCACAGCTTGGAAAGCTGCCTGCAACCCTCAGTGTTCAATGAGAAAGGTGTTTTCTTACTGCCTTGTGCCATCTCCGAGCTTGTTGGTTTGATGACACGATTCGCATCCTCGTGAAGAGCACCAAACCAGTCTTTTAGTCGTGAAGCGAGATTCCTCAGTTCTTTGTCCGTGCAAGCTAGGAAAAGAACAAAGCACCAGGCTAAGTCAAGAGCACCAGTAAAAAAAAAAACCAACTTTCTCCAGATAGTCATATAGTCCAGAAAGAAAAATATCATTTATGATTATAAAATCCTGCTCATTAAGAACTCTGAAGTAAAGGAGAAGGGTAGGGAAAAGGATGCAAGTTAAAAAAGAAGATGTAAGTCATTATGAATTCTTAGTTGTACTTGAGTACTTCCTCAGTAGCTGACACAATTTCTGATGGAAAAAGTGACATACAGAGCTACCCACAGGTTCTCAATTAGAGCTGTGTGACTATTTAACTTAAATGATTTCACCTTTTAGGATTTCAGAGAAAAGTATCAGTCAAAATATCAGATGGGGAGGAGGGACATACTTGCCTAGACAAAGTACTCAAACAAGACTCTAGGAATAATTTATAACTGCATTTCCCTTAGTATAAGGCTATTATCACAGTAATGGGAAATATATATACTTACTTACATACATCAAAAATAAAGTTATGTTGCTCTAGTTCTACTGCAAATGAGACCTGCCACCTTTAAAGTTGTCAGTTCCATTTTGTTAGCTAGGCAAAACATTTCTTATAAATTTTTACTGAGAAGTATCTATTTTTTCCAGAAGTTTCTGCCAAGAGATTAATGTCCAGCTGAAGCAAATACTTTTAAGGAAGAAAGCTGCATTAGTCACCAGTTTCTGTCAGAAAAAAATATTATTGTTTCTGTATCATGTTTAATGCTTAAAATTCACATGCTTAGACAATTTTATTATTTCTGCTGTGTACTCATTCTACATTTTAAATGACAATTCTTGTAATACAGGGCAAGACTTTATGCTGCAGAGGCAGACATCCTTCACAGGGCAAACTACAATACGTCTTCTCCAATTCACTGCACATTATAATATTCCTCCTTCCACCTTATTGAAGAACAATTGAGTCCCACAGCTCGTCTTCTCAAGTTAAACTCACTGCTCCAGTGACTACAGAGAACTTGCTGATATCTCATGACTGTGGTGAGTGTGTGTTTGTTCTCAACGGGTTTTTTCAGGTCAGGAAAAAAACTCTTAAGTTAAAAATAGCTTTTTCTAAGTGGAAAGTTTTTTAGTATTCAGGGGTTGGGGAGGAAGAAGAAAATAGATGTTCAAATTTTTCTGTAATGCTCAGAGTGAGATAGATTTTCCTATTAAAGATAAAAATATGAAGATCACTATCCCACTAAGACTGAATCCAGGTAAGGAAAAAATGAGTCTTAAAAGAAACTAATAATTAATGTAACATAAATGGAAGACAATATAGCATTAACTGTAATGTGGCTTACACTACTGAAAAAGCTTATCACTTTATTTCCTCACTTAAATTAGCATTTTATTTTACTCATTGCAAACCATCTTATCTTTGCAAAACAAAAATTGGATTTGTAAGCTCACCATGATGTCTTTCATATAAGGAACATCTTACACTGCTGTTGTTCCTTGGCTGTTACTCGCAAACAAAGTCTTTTATCAGAGAAGAATCACAACAAAAGCAATAGCAGAAAAAATTCCATCATCTTGCCTGTAACAAGCCCCCATCAGGAGATGTTGCCTGAAGGAGTGAGGGGGTAGGAAGAAAACTAATCTTCCAGGTAATAAATATTCAGGAATGAAGTAGCTCTAGACAGGCATGAACAATTTCTCATTTTGTGAATTTAGAGCCATGAAGATAAAGAGATGTCCATCATGCACTAATTTCAACAGGATTTGGGCACCTAAATACATCACAGAATCACAGAATGTTAGAGGTTGGAAGAAACCTCTGAAGATTATCGAGTCCAACTTTTAAACTGCAATAGAAAACAGGATTGAATATACTGTGTAGATGGGACACATGTAGATTAATTAATGGTAAATCAGACTCGAAATGGTTTATCTCTATAGTCCAGCCAATTAAACATGTAAAATACCTTTCATAATTAAGTCGTTACTTTTTTCTCTACTTGTCTGCAACCAGCTTTTACCGTGTACATGTTTCTTGGCAGTGATAAGATTACAGTTGGCCTCGATGATTTCTCCAAAACCAAAACCAACCAAAATAACCAAAACAATTCAATGATTCTATGCACATACCTACCTACATCAATGCTCTGCCATTACCCAAGTCCTGCAGTTCATTACCTACATCAGCTTGGTTACATCCTACAGCTGCTCAAACAGACATAGGACCACTGTATCCTCTTGTCATTCCCTAACAATATTTCTCTTGATTCTGCTGGAGCAGTAACAGGCTTTCAGCCTCTTCCATGTCATACTTCCCTGAAGGCTGCATCATTCATTCACTTTTGGGTCAGTGTTTAGATGTGGACCCTGGATGTTGATTTCTCATTTTCACCAAGAAGTCTGCAAAATGCCACAAATCCTACAGATTTTCTTTGGAATTCAGTCTGAGTCATGACTTGACAGTAGGCCCAGAACTGGAGTTTTCTGCATTCTGGTGAGGGTGTTTTGTTGTTTTTTTTTGTGAATAATAGAGATATTCCTTAAGTATGCTGCTTAAGGATGATTCAACAGTGGCTATTATGTTAAGGTTCACCCTTAGAACTGCAGTCTTTCTTCAGAAAAATAACCACGGTTTTGTGAGTAAATCAGGAACCAATTGTCCTGTTAATATGTAGTGAATAATAAATTTCTTCATGAGGCTTCAAAAAATTTAATGCAAAGTTCAGTTAAATTTCTAGTCAAGTATTTCATGCCCTCAATCTTACTTTCTCCTGCACATTAAAACAGAGGAAGTATTATTTTACATTTTTGGTATTAAATTTTATTTTAATGCTAACAGGCATGGTTAAAAAGGTTCTGCCTTCCTGTCTCAAGAAACTAAATTATATTTTATTTTAACATCTTAAGGCTCTAATAATTCTGAATTTGTTTGTTTTTGGGACATGTTATTTTAGACAATTTAAAGTGAACTGACATTCACAGGGCACAAGTTTAATACCCACAAAGTCAGGTCCAGCGTCCAGCTGGATACCCAGGAATCAGAGCACGTAATGATTTATTTCTGGTGGTAGAGACCATTAGTTACATATCACACACTTAGGAAGCATAGCTCTGAGGAACCCCAGATATGAGATCCTCATATATAAATTTGAGTTAGTATGAGTTATAAAGCATTTTTAAGAACCCTCTTCATGATAAATATAGTGCAAATGTACCTCTTTACTATTAATAGAAATTTCAAGTAACATTTCTCAGATGAGAGGAATAGAACTGCAGTAGGAATAGATGTGATAATGGGTCTCTAGCTATTTGAGGGTCTATAAGGAGAGAACACACAGGTTGCAAACAATATGGATATTAACCTGACTTGAAACACTGATTAAAAAATCTGTGATGAAGAGAAATATTCAGGGAAAACCTCTCCAAAGCCCCTCTCTAACAACAGAAGTCTGACCAGTCAACTAGCAGTGATCACTTAAAACTCTGATGCTGTGAAAAAGACACAAGAGCAAAGATGTGCTAATAGGCATTTTCCCTTCTCTGTGTATTTTCAATATAAGAGCATCATTTATAAATTCATTTCCTACACCTTTTAAAAAGTGAAAAAAACCCACAAAATTTCATCTTTGTTATTTTATCAATATCAACCTTAGCAGCCCTCTGATATCAGGTCTCCACTTGCCATTTAAGGATCAGGTTGGATGGGGCTTTGAGCAATCTGGTCTAGTGGGAGGTGTCCCTGCCAGTGATGGGGATGGTGTGTGGAACTAGATGATTTTTAAAGTCTCTTCTAACCCAATCCTATGATTCTCCAAATTCCTGGATCCTTCACTGTTGTCATACTTCGATGGCATCACAGACTATGCCTTCCCCATATGCAGCAGGCTGATGTTGCTGCTGGTACAAAGGATGCTGGTGAGGCAGGCTGGTTAACATCCAGCCGGTCAGCCTCACCAGGGTGCAGGGCCCTGCGTCTGACGTGGCAGTGGAACCACAAGTTTTGGCAGAATCTGTCACTTGTCTGAGTCACAGCAATGCCAACACAGGAGGAGGATCTCTGTGCTGCTGGATCCAACCAGCACCCTCTGATCTGAATATGCAGATGTTATAAATCATCCTGCAGAAGTGATTTAATGGCAAGCACCAAAAGCACAAATTTAGTCCAAAGGTTGAAGCAATTGGTCCCAGCTGTTATTTATTCCTAACAAATGGAAAACACTGTTGCTAAATACCTATTTTCACCAAGCAGAAAACATTAATCTAACCTAATGGAAAGCCATTAGCATGCTGTAAAGGCTCAGGCTTTTATAGGCATGCATCCATTATGGACTTTTTCAGTTCTACAAATATTAATCTAGATACATTGGTGGTGAAAATTAACAGCATAATATTTAATTTCATCTTTTGGGGAGGAACTTTCAAAAGTGGTCAATGCCAGAAATAAACATTAAACAAAACTTAACAGTAGAAGTAAAAGAATAAATCAGTATTAAATGTTTTCTCACATCCCCTTTTTACTCCAGCATCACAAAACAATATCCAGCCACTAACAAAACAAGCCTTAGAAATCTTCACAGAATCACAGAATGGTAGGAGCTTGAAGGAACCTCTGGACATCATCTGGTGCCAACCCCCTGTTCCAGCAGGGCCACCCAGAGCAGGGGGCCGAGCATCAGTGTCCAGGCTGGTTTGGAATTCTTACAAACACTACTGCATTTCTACATGTGGAGAGACTTGTTGTTTGGGTTCATGTTGCTATACAATACTAAATAGCATCCTTGGTAGCGATTGAGGAGCAAATTCCCTATTCCCTGAATTCCAAAGTGGTGCATGTGAACATTCCCTGAGAGCTGGGCTAGTTTCAACCATTTCAATACTGTAAAGGAAATGAGAAATGTAGAGAAATTAAAAGAAAAAAAAGAAAAAAAAGAAAGAAAAAAAAATAAACCAAAATATTTTAAAACGCATATTTAGCCACTGAGGTTAGTGTCCTTTCCATCTGCCATGGCAGAACTCAGCTTAGGAACACATCACTAATTTTGAGTGACAAATGTCCTGCCACAGAGCAGAATCAATGTGTTGTGACAGAGGTGGCCGGCCACATAACGTGGTGAACAGGAAACACTGCAGGAGAACACATCTCTATCTACAGTCTGCAATTGCAGGCTTGGGAGTTTCCTGAGCAGCAAGGAGGAGTGGATGCATCACTGGAAACTAGTCCTGCCTGCTGCCTGGCTCACAAGCCGAAAAACAGCTGGTTTTGTGAGACACAGCAGTTGTAACAGGCAGGTCTGTCATTTGTCCTGTGAGCCCGGAGGACAAGTCATTTAGTTTTGATTAAAATGTGATATAGCACAAACCTACATGACAGTGCCAATAGTGGTATTATAGTCCTTCAGTTACAAATAGGACTGGCATAGTTTGAACTATTCAGAGGGGAAAAAAGTATCCTTTTTTTGTACAAAACTAACATGACAAAGTTACATGGTAAAACACATTTTAAAAGACTGCAATAACACCTTAAAAAGATTTGATGTACATTTATCTTAGCATGGAAGCTGACAGGAGATAATGCTCATTGTTCATTGTTTGCACTAATTTTTATATTATTCTTTGTATAAAAACACAGCAATTTTCATCATACTTCCTCTGGAAAATATCACTGCATTTTCTCTCTTGTCGGTAAGTCAACAATTTATTTATTCCAACCTGCTATAATTGTTTCTACATGTGTGTAGATTATCACAATAGGCTTTAAAAACTAAAGTAAAAAAAAAAAGTATCAGCTTTCAGGCTTCAGGGAGCAGGTCTCCCAGTCACGCAAAATATAAAACATAAAAAGTGCTGCTATAGGAGCTGATTGGAAAGTAAACATCAAGAAAAATTCAGTGTTTTGCTAACCCTCTTTTCAAATGTAGCCACACACAGATGCATATAAACACACACATATGTATATGCAACTTACCTGACCACAAGTGATCTTTTTATTTATTATTTAGATCTGTGATCATTTGGTGATGCAATTGAGGTAATAATTACCTTCACAAATATTTCACTGCTCTTGGTTGGAAGAGGCAATGCTCTAATTTGCTCTTTTCATTAAGGCCTCAGGCAACTGCTTATAACAATAAAAAATGAAGTATTATGCCAATAATTTTATGAAGTAGAAAGGAATGGACTGCTTACTATTATTGTAAGGAGAAGTACTGCATTCTAAACACACCTTACTGGTTCCATAACTGAGCGTCTTTCATTTAAAATCCGCCCTATAATCACAACAAAGTTCTACCTGGGTATATTTGTCGTACTGCATTTTTGGCATTCACTGGCTATTCTTCCACAGGGATGACACCTATGCTGATAGCCACCTCTGATCCTTCTGTCGCTTGTTTTGTCTTGTCTTATAAATACAGCAGCAGATGCCAAGACCTTGCAGTTCAGACTTTGAGATGATTACAAGAGCAGCTGAGTTACTGAGAAGAAGAAAAATGCTTTGATCTGAAGCTTCCTTAAAATGGTATATTTAAAATACAAAGCTCAGCTAGAACTGTATAAACAAAGATTGAGAGCTACAAAGCTCCCTCTCTAAAGCTGTAGGGAAAGCATACATCTGCTTTCATAGTAGTTAATGCTAGTTCCTTTTGTGCATGGATTAATTATGAAAACCCTGAAAAGTTCATCTTTGCCAGGTGTTTAAGAAGACTGGAGGTTTATTTTAAATGCACACAAACTGTAATGATGCTGGCGGGGTCGATCAGAAGTGGGTAGGAAGGCTTGTAGGAGTAATGTGCCTCGTGATATTTTGGCCGTGTCAGGTACTAACTACAATATTATCTCCTGTATGGTTCTTAGCCTCCCAAAATTAATTTACCAGCTCTCCCTAATGTTCTCATTCAAAGTCTGTTGTATCACCTAAATGAATGAATAGACACAGTTGTATCAATAGAAAACTAAAATAGAGCAAATAAAAATGTCTCCCTGAATGGACTTTTCCAGAAGTTCATGCTGTGCTCTGGATGAAAAAAGCCCTAGTAGGATCATCATCTCCCCTCTTACCTTCCTCCCTCTCTCATTTTTACTCTGCACAGACGTCCTTGACTTGTCAGACACACACAGGCACCCAGAAACTTCTGTGCTGTGTCTCAGAGCAGTCACTCCAGGTAGTTTAGTCCAGCATTGGCCAGTCTTTACCAGAGGACAGAGTTGTTGAAAAAAAAAGAACATTGGTTGAAATTTAAAGCAGTGTTTAGAGCAGACCCACAGCTCACAGCCCATGGGAAGTTTTCACAGGTACCTGACTTTGCTGATAATGGCTTAGCAGATACTGGACTCTTGGGCATTTTAAATAATAAATGAACAAAGCTGGAAGAATAATTAAAAGCAGAAACAAATCTCAATAAAATAAGGGAACCGAGGATGGTTATTTTTAGGCAAACAGTACAGCTACCGAGTGTGCACATTTGAGATTTAGAAGGAATTGTAGCTTCCAAAGTCACAGCAGGAAGTGTTAAGCCAACCTGCTGAACTTCTCCACATCCAGGAGGTTGTTCTGCTGCACTTTCTAGGGCTGAACAGTGAGAAATTTTAGATTCTGATCTTCAGTAAAGACATTCTAAATTACAATAGCTGAAAATAACTTGAGCTGTTGATGATAAGGGTAGCTGCTGATTTCCAAAATGAAAATGGCCTTGAGCTTGAAAGAGGAAAACTCAGGTAGTAAAATTAGTAATTTGACAGTGTTTGAGAAGAAATGGGCAGATATATTTATGTTCAATCAGAGCAGGAAAGCAACAACCAAGAATATAGATTAAAAAATCATATATAAAGAAAAAAGCCAAAACATGATTTCACAGATACCTATATTAAAGCAAAAGCATGTCCAACTCGTCTCAAAAAATAACTTGCAAATATGACTGTATAAGAAATGAAATGCAAGAGACTTCTAATTTTTACACTTCCTTATGCAAACACAGATGGATCTAAACTGAATTAAGGAAAAAGCCCCAAAGGCAGCAGATAATTTTTGCAAAATGTCATAGTAAAGAGGGATAGTCATTATTCTTTGATACCATTCCTTTAAAATGCATGAATTTTTGAGTGGTTCATAGGATAAAACTGCTTCTTTTGTAGAGTTCTGTTATTCTGACACTAGTCCATCTCTGTAAATTTGTTCAAATCTAAAATTCACGAGCTCCCAGATAGTTATTGGGAGTTTTTCATTTTAATGCATAAAGATATTATTTTTCTGGCTAGCAAGATCTAAATGTCAGTATGTGCTGGCCTGGCAGATGCCTGTTCTGGAGGTGAAGGTTGGGCTATCTTCTATTACAGTAATGGTCGCTGCTGCTACCCAAGGAAACTGTGCAGAACGTTGCAGAGAAATGCAAAAGCAACACTTTATATTATGCAGCCTGTGTGTACCTCTCACAGGGCATTTCCAGAGAGCCAGTGTCATCCCATATCCTTCTTGAAGCCTCTGCTGAGATTAAGGATACTACCTAAAACCTGCAAAAGGGACCCAGGATTTATTAGAAAGACACCCTTTTGCCAGGGACTGATACTCTATTTTACAAAAAAAAACCCAAAAAACAAACAAACAAACAAACAAACAAAAAACACAAAACAAAAAAAAAGGAGACAGTTGAGTAGATTCACTTCATGTCTTCATTTTTACCAGTCTACCATCTTTATTCACTTCCTCAGGGACCCTTGAAAAGTAATACATAAAACCAATTCGTCCATGCTTGAGCAGGATGGAGAGACAGATACTTGTGAGTCAGCATATGCCAGCAGAAACTACTTTTCCCCCTCATTAACTTTTTTGCACATCAGCTGATTTTTATTTTATACTGTGTATATCCCTGTACCTATTTTCTGTGTTTCCTACTGAATGTTATCACATCTAATACCAGCAGGGCTTCATTAATGTAAAATGTTGTCATGTGGTGAATGATTCCTAAATGAGAAAACACGGACAACCCTAGAACAGAAAATGAGGAGCTGTTGGACAAGCATGGAGCTAGAGGCATTTTAAGATGTCCCATAGGAATTCTTCCCAAACTGTTAGGAAAACCAATTGAAATTCAATAAGAAAGTGTAAGACAACATAGCTCCCTGGTGGACTGCAAAGATCTCCTGGAAGGATATCAGAACTACCCCTGGACTACTGCACCTTGCAAAATCAAGAAATGCCCAGATCCCACCAGGGAACACAGGATAGTAACACAGCATCCAGGGCAATATGAAACAATCAAGTGAAGGAGCAATTTTACTAAGGAAAAGCAACATATTTCGAAAATCAAATTTGAATGCATTTAAGATCTGAATAGGATTTTGTTGGAACCTGTGTTACACCACTGAAGCATCATTAACTTCAAAGGAGCTGACAGCAATCGGTACATTAGCAAACACACTTTTCTGCGTTGGTTCATCGACACCCAAATACATCACAGTAACAAAGCCTTTAGAAATATACGTCTCACTGCAGGGGACTTCTAAGGTGAAAGAGGTGCATCAGAAGCAGGGGTATGGCTTCTGGTTAGACAGCTGACTCCTGTGGTGTGAGCATATGGGGACTGTGAAATCTCCTCAGATGATGGAAATTATGGGACCTTCACTGGGTGTGACATGAGGAAGAATAAGAATCTCTTCCCTTGCAAAACAGATGCCAAGGAACTTGCTTGGATTTACACTGGCAAAGTGGTAGAGTGGCTTAATCTTTAACAAGCTTCATTGGTTTTGGTTTTTTTTGGCTGAGGTATTCACTGATGCTTTAGCCATTACGGCCTCTGATTCTGGACTGAAGGACTGGGTGCTGCTAAATCACAAAGCAGACTTCTCTGAGGTTAAAAGGACAATAGTTAAGCTGAGCTGAGCGTCAGGGAAGGCTGCAGACAAATAAAGGCTCAAACCCCCACTGTCTCATTGTTTACTTCCTGTAATATGTACCTCCTATAGCTACAAAACTTCATTTCACAGTATAAAATATGAGATGAACATGGCTAACAAGCACCCGTCCACTTAGATGCTCTGGGAATCACTAACTTCAAAAAGTTAGTGAGTGGAGTTGCAAAAATCTTCTACTAATGTGTATTTTGAAGAATCATTTAAAGAAATGACAGTTCTTTCTCAGCCTTTCATGCACATTTGTGTACTTTTGAAGCCTTTTAGAGGGAGGATTGAGTTTTGTGTATTCAAGGATACGATTAATTGAAAGCATCTTGATTTTTTTACAATATTTTCACTATTAAAATATTTAATATCCAAAAGATCAAAACCATCCTGTTACATTATGAAAACTGTAATATGAGCAATTTTGGAAAAAAAAAGAAAGAGAAAAATGGCTTGTGTGAAAGGAATTAGTTGTTTTTTTTTTAAATAACAGATCTGTAACTGTGGCTGTGAAGTCTTTGAAAGCAGCCAGGCTGACAGGGTGTATTGTAGGGTAGCTGTAAGCCTTCATAGAAGCAGCTGTTATCAGCTCTCCAAAGAACAGACAAGTCTGTGAGCAAAGCAGCAAAGCAAAGGAGAAGAGGCTGGCTGGGAAGCAGACACCCATTCCCAGGCCTAGATGCTTTAAGTCAAAGTGAAAACAACATGAATCTAATTTAAACTTTAATCATTCTGCTGAAAATTAAATAGCTGGAACTGTACCTGCTGACAGAATGGGTCATTCACAGGAAGAGCACCATTCTGGGAGGGGGCCTGTGGCACTTGTTTGGCTGGAGATCTAGTGGGGTTCTGTTCGCCCTCCTAAGTGTTCTTCAGATTAATTATTTCATCAGAGCAGCCATGGATCAATGCTCTCAAAGTGTTTGCAATTAACAGACTTTGTAAAAGGTCCAGGAAGGCATCCTGCAGAACAGAGGATTTGGAGCTCCAGACAAAATTTTATGCTGTACAAACATCAGCAGCTTTCCAGTGGCAGCTTTTTAATTGAGAACACCAAGGCCATGCTGCTGACTGGCTTCTCTTATACTGTACTGAGGTACCTACAGGAATGAATCCTTTAGTTCAACTTATATTTTGCCTAGATTGTTTCATTTATCAGGCTGAGCAGTTCATACCCAATATTTCGGAACACTTAGTCTATACTATTAAAATTAGACTATGGGCCTGATTCTGCTTTTCCAATATTCTGAATTTACTTGGCTGCAACAGAAAATTGAGCCACTTCTCCAGGTGCAGTACACTAATTTTTTAATATATTATTCACAAGGAAATCTTTTCACTCTCTTGCCTTTTTATTTATTTTTTTTTAATTTACTACAGAGATGGAATGTACTTTTCCCATTTTTGCCAAACTAAACTTTTTACCTAAACTCTGGGGAAGAAAGCAGGCAGGAACTTCACAACTTGGTAGTCTGATTACTGTTTTATCAGGATGGTTCTACAAAACACAGCATTTCTTTTATTCCATGGTGAAGGTGAAATGCATAGAAAATACTAAATTATCTATAGATATCAAGTGGACTAGTCAAGACATATAAAATGGAATAGTGCTGTTTTCAGCTCACTGTATAGTATTTTCTTGGCTAACTGGTTGAAAAATGCATTTGGAAGTCAACTCAAAATCTTCAAACTAAGCTGCTGCAGTCAAGACAGTAGGGTTGTGCTCATCACAGATATTTCTCCACCCTGTTCCCACTTAAGAACAGTGAAAAACCTTCCAAGTGTGAGAAATGAAGATTTATACTTGTTTTCAAGTGTAAAGTTCTCAAATATTTTTTCAAGCATTTTTTTTTTTCAAAATGTTATCTTTCTTTGATATAATTCTAAGTAACTAAACATGAAAGGCACTTAGAATGTCAAGAAAATATTAAAGAAGCCACTAGGATTTTTTTTCTTCTTCCTGAATCCTTCATGACAACAACAGGAGATTGGATTTAAGTATCTCTGTAACAACAAGTGAAGGACACATCCACTCTTCTGCATAGCAGCAGAATCTCAGAGCTACCCCTATACAAGTAATAATGCAAGACAAGCCTCCTTCAGTTGTAAAGGCAGGCAGTAAAGAGGAAAAAAAAAATCACCCTTGGATTCATATCCACCTATCTGTACAAAGCATTGCTGAAAGCCCAATTATTTTGATGGATACCGAGGAGGGACAAAAAGAAATAAAGACTTATGTAAATTACAATGAAAAACCTCAATGTATTTCTAACAGTATCTCGAGAATTTAAAGTAAATAATACTTTCAAAGGAAATGTTAATCATTCTGCATTGAAAGCTTCTGATCTTACCATCTTTACTTCAGATCATATTAGTACTGTGCATCATTACAAGAATGTGTTCTTTGAAGTATGTGCCCTATATCTTCCTTCTATTCATCATACAATACCCTCTTTCTGAAAGTACACTTTGCCTTTGTGCACACATTTTTCTTCCTAAGATTCAATTCATTTCCTAAAGAAATGTCACGCAGGAATCAATCTTGCCAGTACCAGTCCACAAGGCCTGATTAATTTAACAAATGATTTATTGACAACTGCGAGATAGGAAATAATGGAATGTTGTTATTAAGAGCAACATTACACATTTCCAACAGTGTAAAGAGAGAGGGTATAGAGGCAGGGCATTAATATTCTTTCATGAACAAGTGATACATTGTGCAAAGAAGGAGAAGAGTTCACCATGGTTAATGGCAGCCTTCCAGCTTCTATTCCAGGTCTCTCCTTCTACTCACAGCTAATGTCATTGCATAAATTCTGACCTTTGCTGATATTGGTTTCACCGAAAAACAGTAGCTTGTAGAGAGAGAAGAAAAATGTAATTTTGATTGGTATCCAAACAATTGGTTGTTCAGAAAAAACCTGAAGGTTCAACCAAGCCTGCATATGTAGCAGCACATCACAATGGAGTGTAGCAGTTAATGGTTTGATAGCTGATCTGGGAAGTATGTATCTAAGCAGTGTCACAGTTGGGGATTAAATACTCCTCCTTTCCTTCCTGTCCCTTTTCCACCCTGTGCCAAAGGAACCAGTGTTTGCAGCTCTTCAGGCTCAACAGACCTTGGATTTCCTATAACAGTGTAGAGATATAGACCCTTTTTATTTTCTACTAAAGTAATGGAGAAAAGAAACAATTCCCTGCACTGCACATTTATGTATAGATTCCACAAGCATGGTAGGATCCTAGGGTGTCTCATAAAAATTTCCCTCAAGCTGTCTTCTGCTCTCATATCCATCATGCCAAGAGTGATCAAATGTGACCTTTGTTCCGATAAGTATTTTGGTGTCTCCAAGTTAGGTGTTAAATCATTCAAATCTTAGTTCAATGGCATAAAGAGTCCAGGCCCTCATGTCAGATGCTTATGCTATTGATTCGACATTCCTGCCCACACCCTGGGCAGAGGGCAACTCTTACTAGGGTGTGGCACAGAAACAGTTTGGAGATTTTGCTTGTCTCTGAGGACCAAGGACCTGGGGATGAGATGGCAGGGAAAACACCCTGTGTGCTCTGGATCTGAAGCCTAGAAAGCTCATGAGGAGCTTGGTATACAGGGGCTCCTGCAAATGACTGTTTTAACACCTAGAAAACAGTAATGAAACATCACTGCGCTGAAATAGAAAGTAACTTCTGAGCACAGACTGTCCCAATAGAGTAGAACCTGAGAGACTTTGACCCTTTGCCAAATTTATAGTCCCTGCACCTCTACTTAACCCATCATGCTATGCATACCATACAGACATAGCAAAAACAGTTCATGCATGAAAGAGGTCATGCTCAGATTTTCTTTTGGAAAGATAAACCAAATCCCCAGTCCTTCTTTGTATTCCTGAAAAAATTATCTGACAAAGAGCAGGAAAATAAATTATTTTTACAAATTTCTAAAAAAAAAAAGTATAGTAAAAGAGGAGTATTTGACATGCTTCAACATACACAGATGAAAAAAAAAACCAAACAAACTTTGGAAAACATATGTAGTGTTTAGGATGTAGTATTTCCACAGGACTCCAGAATTAAAAAAAAAAAACCAACAAACTAAAATTTGTTTCAAGCAAGATAATCTGAACCCAGAGTAATGCGTTCTCTCCCTAGCAGTCAGTCTGCAAATAGGATGATTTAACTGAGACCCTCAAAACCTCAGTAAAAGAAAAGCAGTAAAAACCTGATTAATTAAATTGTACTATATTGCGCTGTCAAAACTATAAAGTGAAAATGTTAACTCAGCTGACAAGGCCTGTGTAACAGAATTTCAGAAGCAATTAAGAAAATCAACCCCCAAGCACCCCTATTTCATGAAAACAAGTCTGTATTTCCCTACAGTCAGAAGTACACTGAACAGGAAACCCAGGAGATGTGAACTCCAGCACTGGTGTATTAACAACCAACAGTCACAAGGTAGCAGCACAAAGCATCAGTCTAAAGGATTTCTTAAAGACACTATAGAGGTGGAGGTGATGTGTCATCAGTCTCCAGGGCACAGCTCTAAGTGTGGAGGCAACATAACTTACTGCAATTAAGTACTTCGGGGGGAGTAAGTTCAGCAACGGGGTGGCCTCTGCTGACCTTCGTGAGCCGGCGAGCAAAAGTCCATGAAAATAGAACAGATTTTTCAGATTTACTGCAGGCATGGGAGATGCCTTATATGAGCCAATATCTGGGCACAGCAAGACCAGGGAAGAGAGACCCTCTGGTGGGGTCATGGAGGGAGGGGGACCTTATGCCCGGCAATGTCTCATGGGTTACAAATTGGTTTCTCAGCTCCTGACCTGACCCGCTTGCCAACGAGAGAAGATTGTTTTCCCCTTTCAGTACCCTCTGTGTACACTTTTTAAAGAAGCAAAAGGAGAAGGGATATCTATCGGTTCTCTACACATTACATCTCTACAGCATGATGGAACATGTACACACATACAGTTGCTCAGAATTCACAAAACTAAATCCATATTCTAGGAAATAAATCTAAAGGTCAAGAAAGTTTAATAACGTCACTCGAGCTCCTGTGAGGGGAAGAAGCACTCACAGAGATGAGCTGAGATCTGTAGTGTAGCTGTAGCTGAACAGTCAAGAGATTATTCAAGAGCTGGATTTTTTTTGACCATTGATCTGTCAATCACTTTTTCTGTAAAAGGAAATTCAGTTACCCACATCTCAGTAAGCCTTTTTCACCTCGATGCTTTTGTGGGAGTTGTGTTTGTTGTACATCTGCATCTTTTATGGTATCTCAGAATAAAAAAAATTCAATATCTGCTGTGTTGAATTCTAAAGATCATTATTCTACTTGTTTAGAAAATGATACCACTTTTCTCTCCCCTTGCTCTGACCATCACTTCACTTTCTTATTGGTTTATTTTTATCAATTAAATTTATTTTTTTTTTAAGTATCTTTTGTTAACTGGCATTGCCTGGACAAATGCTTCAGATGTTCCTAATTATGTCATTGTCCCTGTTATCAGAATAGATTTGTAAAACTCTACTGAATAAAAGCTCCCTACTATAGGGAGTCACTCTTTTAAAATGGGAAATAATTTTTCATTACTACAGTTCTGACATAAACCCCAGCAAACTTCCCATTGTCTGGAAACTCACTGAACTCCCCATCCAGTGCTGTGGGTCCCATACCAAAGCATCCAGATTCTGCACATCAGTAAAGACAGATTCATTCATTTCAAATGGCCTATGTCTCACTAATGTTGATGTCAACTACTCTTTCTCTAGTTCATCTCCCAGCTACCTGCAATGAAGTTTGGTTTTTTTTTCAATAATCTTTTTCTCCTATGGCTCTACCTCCCACATTTTTCTGCCTGCCTTCCACATGTTCCCATTCATGCTCTCTGCAGCAATCTGGGAGAGGTCCTTTGTCCCCACCCTTCTTTTGTCCTCCACAAACACAGATGAGGTTCTAACACATGCATGTGAAACACTGATTGATTTGCTATTCCCCATCAAATGGAAGTTTTTGCCTACATTTCATACATCTCACAAATGTCAACTTGTCATCTTAAGATCCCCACAGAACTGATCTGCTTATCTTTCTCTAGTATTTAAACACCTTCACAGATGACCTTGCCCCATCTCTGTTAACCTTTTAAGTGAAGCTGTAGCCTTTGCTGGGACTCTCTCAAACTTCAGCTCTGATTAACGTTTTTGCGTTATAAACTATTCTTTGTCAGTAAAGAACAGTTTATAACACGATTTTGCCAATCCATTCTCACACATAAGCAACTTTCACCAGCTTTCCTCCCCACTATTCACGTGCCCTTTCCCTTAGCCTTGCTGAATCCCACCATCTCCTCTTCAAGAAGCTTCTGTGAAAATAATTTTGCAATGATAATACAGCCCAGCTCCACATACTGACCATGCCATCCTCTGCTCCCTGCACTTTCCTAGCAGCTTCCCAGTCCCCACTGCATCATCCATAAGCTCCAAGTTTCTCTTTTCAGGACCCTTTGCAGTTTCCTTTTTTTTTTTTCTAATTATACTTCTACTAAAGCATCATCAACTTCCCTGTTAATGATGACAGCCTTTATTACCTAGTTTCTAAATTTTGAAACAAGTATCTTCAGCTTTTCTTGTCATACCTGTCAAACTCTCTGTAAACACCTGCAGATTCACATTCAGAATACTTCTCAAAACTCAACTTCAACATACCTTCACAAGCCCAGATAAATGCATGATAATTAGGCTGTGAGGCATTTGCTGTATGAATGCCCATCCTGCTGACCTGTACTGTCACATTTTTAATTGGCATTGCCAGTATTGATGCTTCTCTTTGTTTTATGTAGATTGTAAACTTTTTGCTTAGAAATCCTCTTTCTATTCCACTTATATGAAATGGGTACAGCAAATACCTACTCCATTATTATCTTAGGGAAGCATTATGTTAAAGGAAAACTATCTTAAAAGAGAGAACTATATAACCTCTTCCAGATGTACAAAATATATTGTGCAAAGGACAAGAAAAAAACCAGCAATTTGTCACATTGTCAGAAAGAACCCACTAACTGAGATGAATGATGAAGAGGTAAAGAGAAATACAAAATTCACATCATGATTTACTTCACTATAAATCTGGAAAAAAAACCCCAACCCAACTAGTTGTATCAGTGAAATTCTTCCATATGTGCTTATCTGAGAGGCTGTAAGGGATGCAATTCAGCCATCTGTGCTTGGTCCATCTGTACTTAGAAAAGTACCATACTACTGTGCTGTACTGTACTAGTTCTGCTGTCAAACTTTGGAGATGTTACAACATACGCCATGGAGCCCAGAATGGTAGTTAACAGCACATTCATTAAGATCTCTGTCTCAAGATTGTTTTCTCTCCAGTCACTTACAGATACCCTTCAAATCAAAATCTTCCTAAGAATTTCTTAAAGCTATGTTCATATTCCTATATTGTGCATGTATTTCTACTCTTGTTGCAGACAGACTTCTACCAGTGGTCAATAGTTATATACAAAATAAGAAAATGAATAGTGGTCTAAGTAAGAGAGAAAACAAAGCCTGCTTTGCTTCAGATGTATATCCTATATCCCAACAGATTAAGTCCATATAACTCTCCAACTTCACATGTGCCCAAGTCATCCCCAAAGTCACCTCTCCCACAAAACTGTATCTCTGAGGAGCAGCTGTGGAACACCTCTGCTGGCTGTGCAACTGGGAACAAGCCAAGCAGCACAGGGAACTGCTGAGACCTTGGATCCCCCTGGATCTCTCTCTCAGCCTGTCTCTCCATTTTGTCTCAAACCAGATAGGAAACAAGACATTGACTACTCTGCGTGAGCTTATTTATAGGGTCAACAAATATGACAGGGAGTTTGGCAAACCAGGGAGTTAAGCCTTTGTTAAAAACACCTCTGATATATCTCAGTACAATAAAGGAAAATAGTTCTTGATTCAGATAAATCCTCTCTGTGGGTGTGTTTATTTCAAAATTGAGAAAAATCGTGTTGTAACCATTGAAGTGCAGATGTTGGAGCCTCTTCCCTTCTCTGTGATTGCTGTGAGGAAATTGCACTGCTGTATTTAAGATGACATAGGGTCACCACGTGCAGAAGCACTTGCAGGTCTTTGCCATTGGATTTGATCTCCTTTCATTCTTTTTTTTAATCTCTCGGATACATCACTAAAGGCACCTGAAGTAAATTATTTTCTATATATTCAGAAAATGTGGCAGTTAAGTAGGGGTGGTCTGATACAAAGCCCTACTACCAGAAATCTACAGCTGCACTGCAAAGAAGGCACTAAAACCCACTTAGCTGTGAATTAATACAAAGTGAATAACAATTATTTCAGTAGTATTCCTGATCTTCAACAATTCTTTACTTTTTCTCTAATCACCTTTTTTTTAGAAAATTTTGCACTTGATTTCTTAACCACAGAGGCACTTACTAACTTGCAGTTTCCATTAATTCCCTCTATAATAGCAAGTCTCACTTTCCTCTGAGACAGAAGTGTAAATGATTGGCTCTTTTGTTTTTGTTGGCTTTTTTTTTTTAATGATGAGGATGCAAACCTTGTGACTTTGGGTTCAGCAGAGCTCAACACAGCTCATGGACCTTTACTCTGATAAGACTTTGCTAGAGAGTGAGTGAATTCAATGAAGTGTGGGAGGTATAATTAAAATTGTGTTATGCTGCTGATCCAGAGGTAGATAATTTCTAAAAGCATTAAATTGTATTGGTTTGTTGAAAAACAAAAAACCAAAACCAACCAACCAGAAAAAACCCAAACCCAAAACACAAACAAAAAACAAACCCTAGCTGTTATTTCCTTGTAAAAAAACCACATCAATTTAAAGATGATGAAACTATAAATCTGTAATGAATTATAGCAGTTCACAGGTTTCTCAGAATAAACAGAGGTCTACATGCTCCCCTACCAAGGGACTTCACACTTTATGCAGGGTGCAGTGAACCAATTTAATAACAATTATAAGCAGAAGGGATCTACATGCACAGACTGCTGACTGGTGGCATATTAATCCACTTTCTTCCATGCAGAGTATAAACTTCTTAATGGAAAATTCAGATATTTTCTTGGAATGAAGGTCACAGGTTTAAATCAAAATGTTATGTTACTAGATTTTTTTACTTGCCACTCATTAAAACAAATTTGATTAGGTGAAAATCAGCCTGGCATCAAATGTCATGATGTTGGCAGATCTTCTGTTTGCTGTGATTTAAAATAAAATTTCTGGCTGTTTTCCTGGTGCATTAATGACAATATTTCATCATCATTAGGAATCTAATCACACTATGTTCCAAATGGAATATTCTAAATCAAGAACCCTGTTTATGTGTCACACAGGCTTGCAAGTACAAAGAGCCTGGCCTTTTTTGGAAAAGTTATCCTTTATCACGTTTATCAATCTGAGAATATCGGAGTAAAAAAGTAATCTGTTACAATCTTGTCTAACGAAATATTAACACGTACTCATTCACAGACAGCAGCAATTACTCACAGGGCTGTAGAGATAATGGGAAAAAACTAATTGAAATGGATTTACACATGCAAGCAAATTCTTGAATTAAAATCAGATGGGAGTCAGATAAAACAACACGAGGTTTTAAACTAAAGCCATGCACAAAGTCTTTACTTAATGGGCCTGCATTCATTCTGAAAAGAACCAGCTCATACTGTGGAGTATCCATCATAGATTTACCTCCAAATATTCAGAATAAAGTGAGTAATATTTATTCTATGGTCTTTTCCTCAACTTATTTATGTGGTTAATATGAGGAACAAAATACAATGAAGATTATAGAAATAGGACGAAAGGTCAGTCCTGAAGAGCTAGAGAAGCTCATAAATTAAAGAGAATCAGATGGACGTTTTCTTGAGGGAATCTGTTTATGAAGTCTTTTGCTCGTAACAAGTCAGGATCAAACAAATGGATGTAGGTAAAGAAAAGAGCCAGTTCTTCAAAACTGTTGACCACTAGGTTTTATGCAAATATCATAAGGCTTCTTGTGAAAGTAGTTTTGTGGTTATTCTGCTGAAGTTAACACCTTCCAGTGACAGAGGATAACACAGCACTATTACTGTAGTAGTTGCCTAACTTTTCACTTGAAAATCATGCAATTCTACTGGGCCAATAAGGTCCTTCCAGATCATCCCCATTACTATGTGCATCTTATTCTCATCCCCAGAATAATGTAAGGAGGGTGCCAGCATTTAGTCCCTCCTTTTCTCAGAAGTGAATAGAGACCAGAATAAGCACAGTAGGTAACGAGCGTGCAAGTAACACAGGCCTGTGTGAAGGTGCATTTATGTTTTATTCTAAAGCATATTCTAAGATAGACTATTTGTGTGTGTTTGTGTGTTTTCTCTGACTATGAGACTGTATGGATACCAACATACAAAGCCTATCAACAAAGGAAACAGAAAGGAACATTAAAGTCACCCAGGGAGCCTAACATGGAGGAAAATTTGATTTTGCTTCCAAGTCCAATTAGGAGGACCTGTGCTGTTGACTCTGATCAGACTCAGTTATGGTTTGGCTTCCTTAAATATACACACTGAAGCTCTTAGGTCCTCCTGTAACTGCAAGTGTGTGAAGCACAAGGTGAGTGCCAGCACCCACATGGGGAGTGCTCAGTCTTCAGCCTGAGCATGAACATGACATGAATGTTGAAACCGTGAAGTGGCAACATTGAAATGGTAGATTTTGGGGAAAAAGTACTGTTTTAATCCTTCCCATTCTTGCTACAGTCATTAACATAAAATGAATTTATGTTGTGACATTTTCAGTTCTCATTATGATCTCTGTCACAAAAGGGAGGTTTTTTAATCCCCCATAAAGACTTTAAGAGACAGCAGAATAATATGCACTAAATGCATTATACATTTTCTATTATGACCTTTTCATGGTTCTTCAGTTTGACTGCCTGGTCACTCCTGTTCTTTGGCTGCCTTAGCAATCCAAGAGGAACAGGTGGAATGGTAAATAATCGAAATACTGAATCTTTAAAAGGTTAACTTCATACTCCCATAGGTTTTATATACTGTATGTTCATATTTTGCAACCAAGAAAAAAGCTAGGAAGAAAAGTAAATGACAGACTGTGACTGTTATCATGACAGGGATAAAAATTATTCAGGAAAGGAATAAGAGAGCCCTGTGATAGGTACTAATTTTATTCTGTCAATAGTTCACTTGCATTTATACTTTGTGAAACAACCCACTCTTTATGGAGATGTGGGAAGCTTTAGTCACCCTTCACCCTTAAAAGGCTTGAGAGCCTCAAATAGAGAATTGTTTCATAATGGAAAGGGTATTATGACCCAGTGCTAAGCTTCTTCCTGTTGTTGTGTATTTATTTAGGATTTTTTTGTTTTTTTGGGGGGTTTGTTGGTGTTTTTTTAAGTGAAACTTAAAAGCAGTAAAAGTCAACCCAGTACTGAGTACTTCATAAAATAAGTGGAAGGTAAACTTCTGTCACTTCTCTTTTAAACTATGGCATTAAGTGAACAGGGACTCAAGGTCATGCAAAAAAAGAAGTGACCGAAAGTGCCGAGAGAAAATGTAGAGTAGCCAATACCTCCAATCAAAGAGGACATGGACCAAATGTGGAGGATATGACTCAGTATCTGGCTGTATTAAAACTAGAAGATCTCCTTTTGACTCATTGATTCTACCCTGCCATTACTTTCCCATAGCAAAGCATGAAAACACTCCCAGGAAAAGGGATGGGGAGACAGACTGAGAAAATAGGTCAGTTCCTGGAATGAATTCTTGTAGAAAAACTTTTTTCTGAGAAGGGCTGGACAAGGAGTACAAAGTATTACACAGTGATAACGTACCCCCACAAGGCACTTACATATATAGAAATCAGGGACTGGCACTATATGTGTCAATTATGTCGTATATGACAAAAATGTAAATTTTTCCTAGAGTGTGCCTTCCTTATGATGACAATAACAAAAAAATTCAGAAGAGGGAGAAAATTCCTTTAATGGGATTTTTAAAAGAATCCTATTATATAGAGAAAAGTACATCTCTGGCTGGAAGGGGTCTTTTGCAAACCAGTATCCCATTCCCCAGTTTAAAGGCATTTATTCACTTCCTTACATAGCTATCTGCAGACCATTCAGTGGAGACAGGTAGCTTCCTTTTTTCATTAATTTCTTTTCCTACCTCTGTCACAAAACTCCTGAGATCTGAATAATGTATGGTCCAAGCATTTATATTAATGATGTGGAGGTTCAGCAGTTCAAAGATGATGATTTCTCTCTCCTTTGTGCGGGCTGGGGAGGAGCCACCTAATGAGGTACTCCTGAATTTGTCAGAGCTTGGCTTGAAAGTTTCTATGGGGCTCTAACACTATATCCTAGTTATTCATCCTAAAAAAAAAAAAGGGAGATAGGGTTTTTCAAATAGTTAAAAGTCCTAAGAGAATGAACTTTCTGTTCTTGTGACTAGGAAGACTTTCAGAAAGGGTAAAAAAACCTCACAACCAACAAGTCAAGAAGCTACTTGCTATTCCCTACTAAAATGGCAATAATCTCTATTGCTTTGCATCCTACAAGGCAATAAAGAGCTGCTAAGATTAATTAAGCACTGAAAGGAGACTGAAGTGTTTAATCAATCACCCATGCTGCTGATTGAAACTATACCATTCATAGAGATTCTTATATAAGCCTTTCGAATTACAAAGCAAGGCATCTGTAACATAAGAAGGGCATTGCTAGTCAATTGTTGGATATCTAATTCCAGCTATTGAGGATCTGATTTTTTTTCAGTATCTGAAAACTGTTAATGAGTTCACTTCAAACTGACCATTCACTTCAGTTGTGGGTGCTCAGCACTTCTGCAAATGAGGCCTGAGAGTTTCAAATCAGGAACCTGGAAAATCAGAAGACACAGTGAGCGACTCCTCATGAAAAATCTGGCTTCACAGGATGGGCAGTGCTATAAAGGAAATCAGCACCAGGAACCACACCAGATTTAATTTCTCCAGGGCAACACACATCAACTACTCCACCTGCTTGACTTTTTTCTTTCTTTCTTTTTTTTTTTTTTTTTTTTTTTTTTTTTTTTTTTTTTTTTTTTTACACTCATCCTTTGAAATTTGCTGCCTCTTGTGCTCTGCAGCTTTGGAGAAATACAAGGTAACTTTTGTCTACTATGCAACCTGGGATAAGGCCAAAACAGGAACATTTGTTACTGAATGAAAAAATGATGTGTGGACTAAATAGGAGACAAACATGTAGTTAAAAAATGTACTATATTGCATACAAAAAAAGGGCTTACGTATTAATCTTACATGAAAGACAGACTCACTAATCTCTCTTACTTTCAGGTGTACTTTGAAAGCCCAACTATTATCTGAGAAAGATTCCAGCTATCAAAGGTTTTCAAACCACGTTCAGGAAGCTCCAAAAAGTACTTTCCTTGAAAAAAGTGAAAACATGATCTTGCAGAATTCCCAGGCTGGGTGACATTCAGGTATGAGATGAGACAAGGATAACAGTAATAAATCTTTAGACACATGCACAAATCCTGCATTTGTTAATAGCATGTTTGCTCTTGCCTTCCATTCTAATCATACTTAACACACATCTTTAGGGCAGCTAGGGGAACATATCACCAAATTATACACCATTCTAATTTTCCAAGGTGGCCATCTATAGAATCCAAAATATATATGTAAAAACAATAGAAAGGGTCACACTTGCTATGAAGTGGTGTGAACCAAACTGCTTTAAACTGCTTTTCTTTTAGAGATGGCTATTTCTGTTGAAAAGAGGAGGCCATCAAGCTGTGAGTACTCCAGGACAAGTCCTCAACTGATAAAAATCAGTACTGACTTTAATGCAGCTAAGTGGGTTTACAGCAGGTTGATTGTCCAGAGCGCTAAAGAAACTGACAACTACCACTTGGAGAACTCTACTGAAAATACATATTCCCTACAACTTCTGATTTTTGGTGTCTGACAGACCTATGTCTATGGTACAAGCCACTACTACTAAAAGACTTAAAGTCTATTTGAAGTAGAACAATCATGATAAGACAGAAAAGTCATCATATATATCATAATGATTCTGCTTACTGTATACCATCTATGTTAAGTACTTAAAGCAGTTTAGTAAAAATCCATTCATTTCCTTTCAGATCATGGTCAAGCAGGTCATCTAACACTCAGAAGTGAGACCATCACTGCAGCTTTTTGGGACTGATTACCACATACTTCAACAGAGAGCAGCAGCAGTGTTATTTCAGGAGTCATTTGAATCACTGATGTGGTCTATGCAGGAGCTGGTTATGTCTCCTTGATAGGAAAGGATAATTTGTCACAACACTGACAAAGCACAGAGCAACTATGAACTATCCCAAGATTTCTCCAGTGCAAAAGAAGAGAAATGGATGTTTGCTTTGACGGCCTTTTGCTGGAGCTGGCTCCATTTTGGCCAGGTGTCAAGGACATTTGCACTTATTCAAAGGGCATATGAACACCTTCAACCTGAGCAGAACGGAAAGGAGTAAGAGACTTCTTCTGAGACAACCTATCCTAAGGAGACAACCATTGCCTGGGGGACAAGATGCTAAGAAATAAAAGAATATGGGATGATTGTACCAGGATCCTTTAGCCTAATGCTCTGTGATGATGGCGAAAGCCCAGTGGCAGTGTACAGTCATGCCTCTCCAGAATGTTCTTCCTACAGTTTTTTCCACTGTTTAGAGCAGAGATAGATTAAAAATGCGAACAGGAGGTAAAAATACAGATGCAGTGACAAAGTGTCTCTGAAATATGTTAGAACCTAACTGAAAAGCTTTCATAAGCAAGTCTAGTTACATAGAACCAAAATCATAGCTAACAGAAAATACCTAATATAATGGCACGTTACTGCACTCCTAGGGAGAAAAGGATGACTACTATTATTGTTATTATTATTATTTGGCATGCTGTTTCTGTGAAGGAAAATGGAGTTTTGAGACAATCAAAATAATCTACAAATTGAGATCGACAAGCTGAAGCACTAAAATGCTAAAATTAAGCACATTCATTTCAAAGTGATGTTTCTGCTTCAAAAATTGTCAGATTTCATCTCTTATAGAGTTTTTTAAAAGGTCTTTTACTTTACCATGAAGAATTACCCCCTCAAATTCTGACTTCCAGTCCAGTCAGTAAACTGAAAAATCAATTATTTGCACAGTACTGGTTTTGGGAAAAAAGGCCTTAAGAGAAGACAAGCACATATGAAAGTCAGCAGGGAATCCAATGGAGAGGGAGAATGAGCATGGAATCTATCCATAGGACTGACAGAGCCTTACAGAAAGCTGACTGCTATTCCTCATATTTAGAAATGTAAAGGGAAAGAAGAGAAGAAACTTTGCCGGAAGTGGAAAAGCTGACAAGTGTTACAGACACGTACGGAACCCTAGTACTCTGACTTGGCAAGAGGGCAGATGATCTCTGCAAGCAGTATTAACACTTCTCAACAGAAGACAGCTACTTAAAATCATGAGGGAGAAGTTGGTCTCCAAAAGCTGAACAGAAATTGAAGGCATGTGCATGACAACAGTCCCTGAAGCAAGACAAGTGTCTATGCAAAAAAGGCTTGAGCAGAAATTGGAAAGGATTTGTCTGGCGGTCCAACCAAAGTATCTTTCTCTGGAGGAGTGCAATTATTGCTTTGGAAGGAAGTTTGAGTCCAGCAATTAAAGGAAGAGCTTTAAACCTCTGCTAGAGGTTTCCTGAAGTATGTTACATCAATCATAGAAACTGTGTGTGCATTTGTTTTCCTGTGCATAAAAATGAATCTCTAAGGCAATGGAAGGTTGAATCCATTGACATCAGTAAAGTGCCTGAAGAACTCAGAGGGTTTCACTGGCATAAAGTGTTAAAATGCCCACAATAGGCATGTTACTTAGTATTTAACAGCAGCAAGGAGAATCAAAGAATCATAGAATCATTTGGCTGGAAGGGACCTTTAAGATCATTGGTCCAGCCATTAACCCTACACTGCCAGGGTCCCTAAACCATGTCCCCCAGCACCATATCTACACAGTTTTAAACACTTCCAGGGATGGGGACTCAACCACCTCCCTGGGCAACCCATTCCAATGCCTAACCACCCTCTCTGTAAAGAAACTGAATTAAGACTGAGAACTGAATTAAGACCACATACAAACACCTAGATTGTGCTTACTTACATTATGATTATACAGGTTGAGAAAAGTAATGTGAGGGAGGAAGCACTGCTTGATAAACATTATTTGTAAGGACTTTCTGTATCTAGGTCACATGGGATCTTTCCAGCCCAATTTAAGTAAAATAAAACAAAATTGCATAAATTTGCATGTTACTAGTTTAAGAAGATACTTTTTAACAACACAAATTACATCTCAGATTCATTTATTATCCTGATTTTATTTATTATCCATTTGTTATCTGGTCCAGAGGAGGTAACACAGATTATCAGAGGACTGGAGCACCTCCCATAGGAGGAAAAACTGAGAACACTGGGATTGTTTAGCCTGACAGAGAAGGCTCTGGGAAGATCTTATGGCAGCCTTTCAGTACCTAAAGGGGGCCTACAAGAAAGATGGGGAGGACCTCTTTATCAGGTAGTGTAATGACAGGATGAGGAGTAACAGCTTTATACTGAAAGAGGGGAGATTTAGATTAGATATTAGGAATAAATTTTTCACTGTGAAGGTGGTGAGATAGTAGAATAGGTTTCCCAGAGAAGCCATAGATGCCTCATCTCTGGAAGTGCTCAAAACCAGGTTGGATGGGGTTTTGATCAACCTTGTCTAATGGGAGGTGTCCCTGCTCATGGCAGGCTAGCTGGAAATATTAAGGTCCTTTCCATCTCAAACTATTCTTTGATTCTGTGAATTAGCTGATGAGTGACTACGCTTCTGCCTTTTCTCTCTATGTGGGTATTCACAGAGCACTTAACATTGCAGCATCAATGCCACTCTTCATTCTTGCTCTAATGCTTGGACCATGTATTCAGAACAGTCATCTGTGAAATAAAGCAGTTAAGTTTTAGCTCTGCATCTGGGTATTTTGAAGGAGGAAGAGAAGTCATTTGTAGAAGCCCAGGGCATTCTGCTCTATTAAAATACTTTTTCTGCAAGTATCTAATACTGTAACTGCTTTGCCCTACAGCATCAAGACTGGTATTTTCAATAGAATGTGTGCACCCAACTCTTTTGTAAACACCAGTCTAAATATGAAACTAGTCCTTAACAGCCAGACTAACAACCTGCCTATAAAGCCAGCTGGCTGGCTAGATCTCTTCTGGCTACTTTCTTCTCTTTTTCATTGTGACCTACAGCTAAGGACATTTTTCACAGTGCAGACCCATGGAAAAGACTTTCATAATCTTGTTAAGGTCTGTTACTTGACTTGCATTACAGAATCCTGCATTTGTCTCCTTAGGGAAATAAACACTTTTAAGAGTCTTCAGACTTCTAAAATGACTTAACCAAATACAGTGGCCATACTAGCAAAAACCAAAACAGTTTTCTAATGTCACTCAAAAATGTCCACATTTAGAATTTGGATTTTATGTGCCCTTATACAAACTTATCTACAGCTTTCTTTTTTATTGCTCACATGTTCTCAAGGGAAGCCAATTTCTCTTTCAAGCAGCGGTGACTTTAGTAAGTCAAAGTATTCAATTGCTAGAGGAGGGTTTACTTTACCTCATCACTGAAACCCTGCTGTGGAATACAATCTGTTTTCAGAAGAACAAAGAGGTGAAGGACAAAAACAAATGGCAATTACTCAAAGACTGTGAAGAGCTTGGAGATTGGTATTCTCTCGCATCTGAATTAGGGTAAGAAAGCACAAGGGTCAAAATGTTGCTCTATCACTAAGCATGCTGGAATTTCTCTTGCTGTCATTTATAATATGAAGCTGTAATATAATGGCATATAATATCTGCATTTATGGCTGCTTTTTAAGAAAGATTGCACCAATCTATTAACTCCTTTAGGACAGACATCAGGCAAGGACATGATAATATACTCACAGTTTGCACCGATAACTATTAATTCCATTATTTCTTGACTAAAAATTTCCTTGCTGGTCTCAATCCCTTGCCACACCAGTGAAATAAGCTTCTGAACTTTCCCCTTGACTACCTACTTGAAAAATAACTGCTTTTCAATCTAAATTCATGTACCACCTTTCTTAGGGATTCCACCAGTCCAAAATATAACACATTTAATCTGCATTAATGGATTTGAAGCACCAGGAGAAATAAAACTGTATTTTTCACTATCAGTGCTGCCAGAGAAGCACTGTCTTTAGCATTAGCAAAAGAGTTGACCATACAACAGTTTCATATACACAGCACCCCTACCACACAGAACTGGTTATTTATGAAGACACATTTCAGGTTTTCCAGTGGGTATGCTGTAACTCTTTCTGAGGTTACTAAATAATCAGAACAGGCTTGAAGATAAGCCATTGGATCATGAGTAGCAAAATCTTGTGTGAACTACAGAGGAGAAAACAACTCATCAACCCTCAGCCACTTCTAGACACTTTGTAAAAACATACCTTATACTGAGCAACCTCAAGCTTTGTGTTTCTATTTTCCCCCCAACATTTTCAAATAACAGAAATTGGAATTCTACTAATAATTGTAGTATTATTGGATGTTATTTACAGACTTAAGGTGTAAATATTTACAAATACAATAATTTCTTTTGACATATGATAATAAAGATAATCCCAAATCAACCAATTAAATGTAAATGTATCTGGAACCTTGTAGATTTTTGCCTTGAAGAAAAGATTTTCTCTTTATAGTAAGTTAAATGTAGTAGCTACCCTGTTGGTTTCACAAGTTCTAAGAACATGACACACAAGTCCAGGCTTGCTTAAAACATAGGCTACTTTAAAGTAATTCAGTTTCCCAAGGTCAGGAGGAGGAGTTAATTGCTGAATGCTTCCTCTTAAGAGCAGGGTTATGCAACATGAAATAGCACCACCACACATCAGCAGGTTCTGAAATTCTTTTTAAATGCAAAGACCTGCCAATGAATCTGCTTCTCCAAGAGCTTAATATATTGCTTTCACTTGCATCTTCTTTATTGTCACTCTTTTATACCTATACTTCAATAGCACATAGCATCTTTCCTTTATTGAGGGCTGCAGTTAATCAGCTGGTTCCATAAAGCACCACATAAATTCTCCTTTATGAATTCTTTGTCACAGGAATGTAGCCAGATACCTTGTGCCCCAAGACTCAGCAGTAACATGTCACCTTTGTACAGCCTTGCAAAACTGTGAAATTACAGCAGCTCAAGACCAAAAACTCCCCAATCACCTTTACTATGGTAGTGTTGGTCATGACAAAAATATAATCTAGTGATGTTTAACAGATAGGTCTCTGAAAAAAAAAAGTGAGAATAAGAAAGAAAGAAAGAAAATCAGTCTGGGTATATGAGCAGATAGATGTCTGCAAGGTTGCCTTTGCAACAGAAGAACCTCAACAGTGTGAAATGCTGCCATGAGCTCTCATTTAACAAAACACAGGTAGCAGGTGTCTTTTCCCCCTTCCTCAAATCCTTCATTCATTTTACATCCTAAACTAGAGGACTAAAAAATAAAAAAAATCTATAAAATTACATGCAAAAAGAAATATATTATTTATGAATTACTGTATACAGGATTTCCTTAAAGCTTTAATTATACTATAATTTAAATACCTATACCAGAAAACCTTCTTCTCTAAAGTGGCTGCAGGACATCTTTTCAATAGTGCTCCAGCATTAACTTTTAGGAGATGGAACTTTTTTTTTTTTACCAAGCACAAATAAGTCGGTGACAAGAGCAGTTTAGGTCTACACTGAGGCATAGGAAAAGAAAATCTATTTAATCTTGAAATAATCTCTGATGAACACTGCTGATACACATTTAAAAGACTCCAGGCGAGGTCTTCCCAATGCCCTGTAAAGTATCAACAATATTTCTGGAAATGCTTCTCCTGACATACCTGAGGATTACTGGAGTCTTTTTCACAGCTCATAGTTATTCTGTGACCAACCAGCATACTAAGGTCATTTTTTGCTTTAGACATTTCTAACCAAAGAAATCTTAGATTATAATAGATGTTCATATTATTCGACCCCCAGTGTATAATTATGCACTTTGTTCTAATGAACTTCCCATTTCCATTGCTCCAGTTCTCAAGGACATCCAAATGAAAATACAAAAGGAACTTTTTAAAGAAATATGAAATGCTGTCTGGTGTTTTTGCAACCCACTTATTTTCACAAAAACATAAACTGAACAGATAACAGTTCTTCCCACTCACTTCTTTATTGAAAAATCTATTTTAATTATTCACTGCCTTCTGGGTAACAGCATTCTAAAATGCAGTTACTGTATATGCTATATAGCAGTCACCATATGGCTTTTCTCATACAAAAAAAAAAAAAAAAATTCAAACCACTTAATTATATAAACTACTAAAAAAACTGTGCTTTTAAAATTCCAATCCGTTCTTTTATTTTGGTTGAGAAATTCTTTTTTCCTTGTGGGATTTTACTAATTTGAGAAAATGGATTAATATATAAGCTTCATTTAACAATATTAAACATACCAGGTGAAGATTGGTGTAAAAGATTATTTTTTTTTAATTTAAAATGTCCAGAATGATAGTGTTAACATATAAGATGAAAGGGAACCATGAGGCATACTTCATAACACTGTTCAGTTTTGTGCTTTCGGCAATTTCCCTCAAACTAATTCTCTGCCGCTCACCAACAATGTAATTTAAAGATAAGGTGCCTCATCTATGAGACACTTTTTCCAGTGCTTCTCCAATTCATCAGGCTCAGAAGAAAGGACTGCAAATGAGTTTTGCAACATTACCCATGTCACTCCCACCATGCTTTGGAAGGTTAGGATCTCACTTTTTCTGGATGGGATCTGCTAGAAATACATATTTTGTTTGATGCAAGAAAAACTCAAGGGCTGCAAAGATCCCCATGACTTCAGTAATTTTCAGGCTTGTGAACTCGTACTAGGAAAAGTGCTTTACTGGCACCCTGGCATTGGGACACAAAGTTGTGTTTGGTGTTGTCTTGGGTTTCATTTTGACTGAACACACCTCAAGCAGAAGCTAATTAATGCCTTTGTGAAAACCAAAACAGAACGAGGCCTATTGTATATAGAATTGTTTTCTTATCTACATCTGAATATTACATCATAATCTTAGCAAAAGATGCATTCTGCTTGAGAAATATTCAGGCATTTCTTTTTCAGTGAAATATTACAGAAATCAACCACCATGTAGCATAACTGTTTGGAAAATCATGTTGCAGACAATGAGATACATATGGGCTTTTTCTCACTTTACAATCTGAAATGAACCCTTAATTCTAGTTGTCTCAACTAAAATGATCAGAGAACTGTGTTTTTCAAAAGATCGTACCCCCTCTGCTTTTTTTGCATCTTAGACTCCCCAAGAATATTTGCAACCTTTCCAAGAAAGTCCCAACTTGAATTTCAATTATAAAGGATCAACAAGGCATTTGTCACATACAACTTGCTGCCTGAAATGTCTGTGACATGATTTTATTTTACTCAGTTTTCATTTATCCTGTTGACAAGGATTACCCGATAAATGAGCACTTGCTCAAAAAATACTTAAAATTTAGACTTGAAGAGAATCTGTCTGTTGTCTCTGCCTGATAAGTCTTAGGATCTTACTGTCATCGTAAACAAATGGAGAAATAGGAATGATGATACATTACCTACAGACAAGCAAGACAGAGCCAGGCCATAATTTATTAAATCCAAAAATATAGTGATATCATTGTATGAACTATATTCTCATAGTGGAAGTGGAACTGTTTTTCCATAAATAATTCTAAAAAATTAGTCATAAAATTCTGTCTCACTTAGTGGAACACAATATTTGAAAACTGTCATTAAAACTAAGTTGGAAAATTATCACAGACTAAACAGGTTACTTGGACATAAGCTTAGCCACTTTCTATGTTACTATGAATTAGAAATATTATAAATCTATGTTTGAATGTTTGTAGGGGACTAAGTCTTTGTAATGCAGCGCCTGCTTCAGATCTGACTGTGCCAAGGAGATCTCCAGAGAGGCGGGATGCTTGCAGGAAAGGATAAACTGCAATTTTGAGTAATCAACTCTAATTTTCAGAGTTTGAGCCTATACCTTAAAAAATAACTGAAGAGATACAGGCTTTAACATTTGGGGCATGAAGACCCCTTGCTGGTTGCTCAGAAACTTCTCTAATACTGACATTTATTTTTTTCATGTTACAAGGGTATTTTAATAACTGGTTTTTCTCTGTGGATAGTGGACTCTCATCTCACAGAGATGGACTTGAGCCAAATTGTTCAGATTTTAATAACTCACAAATACACATCCTGATTCTTATTCTACTCCATCTCTATAGAGAGGCATCTGCTTTACAAGAAGCAGATATCATTATTCTTTTTGATTTACAAAGAGCCCATTAAACTGAATTACAAAAAATGCAGTTCTTCAGACAAAACTGAATGTAGAAATGTCCCTTTTGGGACAGTTAAAGCTCTAAAATATGTAAGTATAGGTTTGGCATGCGATGATGAAATCTCAAATATCACCTCCCTTCTTCTGTACTAATCAACAGGGAACTAGAAAAAAAAATAAGAACTAATTTGACACAGTGCTGTATAAAACCTAACAAATTTCCTGGAACAATCAATTACTTTCTAGTCTACATTAATTTATACTATTATAGACTCAGAATAACTTTATGAAAGTCTTCTGGCACAACATAATAGATGGAACTACTCCAAATTTATACTGGAGTAACCAAAGAAAGAATTTATTCCTTAACATATCAGAGAAAAAACAAAAACTAAACCAAAACAAATACAAACAAACAAAACAAACAAACAAAAAAACCCCCCACAAACAAACAATGACAAAAAAAGAGATGTATTTGAAATTTCAGAAGTTTTTTCTCTTGTATTTTATTGAAAAGGTTTATTGGTTTGGGGTTTTTTTGTTGTGTTTTGGTCTAAACTTCCCCTCCTCACCCGGGGATGTTTTAGCTCAGCATTGCAGTGATTATCACTGTAATTTATTTAACTATCAGGTTTCTGGAGATTTTACAAACTTTTTCTTGCATTAAATGTTAGGAAAATATTCCCCAAAATGAAGAAATCAATATACATGAGGAAAAAACCTATATGAAACAATCTTATTTGGTTTTGTTTATAATGAGAGAAATTTTAGTGCTATAATTATCATTATCAGCACACAAACACCTGCTGTTCCTAGAATAGTGTTTCTATTAACCCCATGTGCCACTTCAACAGTTTCCTATTGGCAATCCAAAGTCAAATTATTTCTTGTCTGAAAGTTACTGTTACTTGCTGGCACTAAGTGTTTACTATGTCTTTTTACTAACCTTTTCTTTATAGAGGATTAAAAAAAAAAAAATCAGTAGCCATTTTAACATTGTTTAATAAGTGTTTATGAAACTCTGATTGCCATCAAGCCATCTAAATATACTCTTGGTGCATTTTGTGAGTTTATAGACACTGGTGCCATTTGCATCCTTTGCAACTGTAAGCGGGAAGTTTTCTGCAGGGTTGGTGACACCGGTTAGGCCTCTACAGCCCCTGGCCCCTGGGCCCTGTTCCAGTTTGGGTTTGCCATGTCGAGTGCCTCAAAGGGGCTCGTCCATGCTAGAAAAAGCTCAGCTTCTCTCCAGCTCACAGCAATTGTGTGATCCCTGAGCTTTGGGCTCACCAGCCACCCCACAGGGCTGAGAATGACCGTGTATGGCAATCAGCTCCTGCACTGGTCTAACTCAGCCCTCCACTGCTCCATGCACACCCCACGCTGGAACAGACTGTGCCAGCTGCACCTCCAGAGCCTCCATACCGAATTTAATATGGGGGTGATCAATCCATGGCTACTGGTTAGATGGATGAGATTCACCAAATCCTTTTGTTTACAGTATTTCCTCTTTAGATGGTGAGCACTCCTGGGCAAGGAGTGAAACCCAAACTCACTGATCAGCCTGGGTAAACTAGGGCTATAAAGGAAAACATAAGGACTTGCCTCAGCCAGAGAGGCTGCCCGAGTAGCACAGCCTTAAAAGTTTTCCTTCATAAGATTTCAAAAGGATTATAAAAAAATCCTACTGTTCTTAATATAATTACACTATGACACACTTATTTTTATACAGTACTTGTCTCCTGCTGGTGTCTGGGATTAGTCTTTATTTAGCAATGATGAAAAGTTATGTCTCATGTCCTTGTTCAACCTCAAAAATTATGACAGGAATTCTGGCTCAACATTATTCTATCAGCATGTTACCTTGTTGAAGTGATGCACACACTAAAAGTGCAAATGCTGCTGACAGTGATGTTGCTGCTACAGTCAACATCCTGAAGGAAGCAAAGTGAACAGGATGCTGTTCCTAGTGCTGCCTTTTCCTCCTTTCTGTCATTTTTGCCTCTAAAATGGAACTTACCCATTATATTTTGGAGCCTGTTGTAATTTGATCAAACCCAAGGAATATCATGCTAAAGTGACAGATAGTAAATGGATAGTATCATCCCTAACTTGTTATCTGTCCAGGGTCTGGGATTAACAATGCTTCTGTACGGAGTTCCAAAACCTTAGAAGCCCTTGTTTTCTTCAGGGAAGTACCATAAGTAGCTATCACACCTTAGAAGTAAAGGCTTTACAAAGTCTGTCCTAATTTGCTAAGAGAAAACTTAGAATTAGCAAGTGATTTATCTTTAAGGGCTTTGCAATACCAGAAACTGTTCTGCATAATGACTTGTTAATTGCACACCATGGAAATTCCTTCCACCTCACTTCTGCAATACAGCAAAGCCATTACAAAAAAAAAAAAAAAAAAAAAAAAAGAAGGATGTTTTTGAGGTTAAGTTACATTGAATAAAGATGTTTCACTGAATTTAAGGGGGAACAGTAACTACTATTGATCACCTCATTATATGTAGCTAGACCAGAAATAAATGTAAAGAAGATGCATGATTTGATAGAAACGTGATATAATTTCACCATGATAGAAACTGCAGCAGTTTTTAGGTTTCCAATTTGCAACATCTATACTTCAGATATAAATGCTTCAGGATAACAAGTGGACCAGAAAGAGCCTTATATGTATGGAGCACATGGAAGTTACCATGGCAGGGACTTAGACCAAGGTTCGCTAAGTAATACTTTTTGGAGCAAAATTCTCCTGCATAGTTTAAAGCTAATAATCCTACTCTTTATGAATGTTGTCCAGAGAAGGATCACATCCATGTCTGGACCATAGATTACTGTTTTCCATGTCCTTCTATCTGCTCTGCACCAAAAGTTCAAACACTTTAGTTTGAACAAATAGAATTTCTCCTCTGTAAGAGAGAAAGAAAAGCCCTTATAGTTTTAATGAGGTATACTGAAGTTTTGAAAGTCTTGATAATCTTAATTTTAGAATGTTTTATCATTCCCAGAGTTTGAGACTCAAATAATCCATTTGAAAATCTACCTCAAAATTCAATGTCAGGAGTCTTTTTTTCAAAGCTAAAGCTACAAGAGGAAACAAATTCCTGGCAAATCAAAGACAGGAAACAATCTCAACTCAACCATGTTCATGACTCACACTTCATCTTTATAAACTTTAAAATTATGTACTCTGCAGTCATGAAAACTTGTGAACAGCAATTTGAAACTATTTGCTGGAAGTAGATTTCAAAGAAAGACTTAGTTCCAAGAGTTTAAATTCTTCTAGTTGTCAGTCATTCAGGCATAAGAAGTAATATAACTCATTTGGGAAACAAGGCTATGGTTTCTTTGAATGAACTTTATGCACTGAGTGTTCCTTTTATAGTGGAATGGAACATTACACCTCATCCAGCACACCCAATAGGACTGGTAGTTAAATGCAACAATTCATGTCTTAAACTATACCCTAAACAAGGTAGGTAACATGACCAAACTTGCCAAGATCTATTCCTGTAACTTTAAAATGTTCTCTAGGTTCCCTTAAAAAATTTAAAGAACACTCAATATAATTGAATATATTTGCTTCTGTCTATTGACCTTATATTTCCCTTATCAAGATAATAGCATTTTGTTAGAAGCTGCCTTGGGTGTTTCTGCAAGGTCAAAAAAACACAATGTACAGATAGTGATAAACCTACTTTGAATTACTGTATCCATTCCCGCTCCAGTGGCACTGCAACCCTGATGGCAACAAATCAAGGCTAGTATGTTTGGAGCATAGCACTCATCTTCTTTGAAAACACAAAAAGAAAGCATGGTCAGAAAGAGCCCTGACATGCTGTTAAACATTTACTATCCTCTCTGAGCTACTATAGCACTAACATACATAACAAAGAGGAGTCACACAGGTATGGGAGAAGCAACAGAACAACATTATTGCAACTATAAGCTCACATTTGCCAAGAACTGCCCTGATCATTACACAAGTTCTTTTTGATAGAATGAATGGCACACACAGTGCAGGGGAAAAAAAAATCTCTTAGCCAGTAGGTTCTGGAGAGCTAAACCTGGTTATTTCTCATGCATAGTCCTTTGTTTTTGGAGGAGTTTTAGAAGCTTCAGCTAGTGTCAAATATCACAGAATGTTAAGGATTGGAAGGGATCTCAAAAGATCATCTAGTCCAACACCCCTGCTAAAGCCAGGATCACCTAGACCAGGTCATCATCCAGGAGGGTTTTGAATGTCTCCAGAGAAGGAGACTCCACAACCTCTCTGGGCACCTGTTCCAGGCTCTGTCATCCTCACCATGAAAAAGTTTTTTCCTTATGTTTACCTGAAATCTCCTATGCTCCAGCTTTTACTTATTAATGCTTGTCTTATGACTAGATGTCACTGAGAAGAGCCTGGCACTCTCCTCCTGACACTTGCCCTTTACATATTTATAGACATTAATGAGGTCACCCTTCAGTCTCCTTTTCTCCAGGCCAGAAAGAGCCAGCTCTCTCAGCCTCTCCTCAAAAGGGAGATATTCCACTCTTTTAATCATCTTAGTGGCTCTGCGCCAGACTCTCTCCAGTAGCAACTTGTCTTTCTTGAACTGGGGTGTCCAGAACTGGACATAGTATTCCAGGTGGGGCCTCACAAGCACAGAGTAGGGGAGGATGAGAACCCACCTCAACCTGTTTGCCATGCTCTTCTGAATGCATCCCAGAATGTCATTGACCTTCCTGGGCACAAGGGCACATTGCTGGCTCATGGTCATCCTCTTGTTCACCAGGACTCCTAGATCTTTTTCCCCAGAGCTGCTCTCCCACAGATCAGCCCCCAGTCTGTACTGATACATGGGGCTATTCTTTCCCAGATGCAGTACTCTGCACTTGCCCTTGTTGAATTTCATTAAATTTCTCCTCACCAACTTTGCAGTCTGTCCAGGTCTCACTGGATGGCAGCACAGCCTTCTGGCATGTCAGCCACTCCACCCAGTCAGCAAACCTGCTGACAGTGCACTCTGTCCCTTCATCCAGGTCATTGATGAATATATTGAACAGCATTGGACCCAGGACTGATCCCCAGGGAACACGCCTACCCATAGGTCTCTAACTAGACTCTTCTCCACTGACCACAACTCTCCATGCTCTGCCCTTCAGCTAGTTTCCAATTCATCTCATTACAAAACCATCCAGGCCACACTTCTTAAAATAAATTATGCTTGACAAGCAGTCTAATTAAACACATAATTATTTAGGTTGGAAAAGACCTTTAAGACCATTGAGTCCAGCTGATAACCCATCATGGCCAGGTCACCACTAAACCATGTCCCTCAAGACCACATCTCCATGGTTTTTAAAAGCCTTCAGGGATGGGGACTCCACCACTTCCCCAGGCAGCCTGGGCTACTGCATAACAACTTTTCCTCATATTTTTCCTCATATCCAACCCACAACCTCTCCTGGTGCAACTTGAGGCCATAATATTGCAGACCATTTGGGAAGATGTACCTGAAAACCATGAGTGGACAGGACTTTGTGTCTTAACTCCTGTCACTTAGGTGCCACTGAGTGGCACCTATTTGTCCTTTTCCCTGTTGAAGTTGTAACCTTATTAATTTTACAGTATTAGATAAAAGGGCACACACACTCTGAGAGGGCAGCTAACCCCAGGGCAGAGTAGAGCTCAACCTTTGTTTCTGGGTAACAGAGTTGAAAATCAGCAGCTATCACAGAAGCATATTGTAAAGCTGTGATACTGCTGTGAATAATGAAGCATAACAAGTGTTTTGATAAACTAAAGGAATCTCAATGGGCCTCAGAAAGAAAAGAGGAAAAGCAGTAGGGCTTTTCTTCTTCTCCACAATCTTCCATTGCATTAGTATCCTCATATGAGTCCTGTTTTCTACCTCTCAGACTGTGACTCAAAATTCTATTTAAGAAAATGAGAACATGATCCTGCCATATCCTCAAAGATTTTAACTTTATGGTAGAAAGACTTTATTGTTGTTACTTGCCATTAAAGGTAATAACTCTGGTGCAGTTTTCTTTTGCTAGCATTTGTGTTATTTTATTAATGTCTTTACAGTACCAGTTAGCACTATATAAGGAATTTCAATCATTAATGATTATTAGTCTCTATTTTCATCCTCAAAGCAGACATGTTTCTGAAGGAGCCCAGGGAGGAGGAAGGAATAAGATTCAGACACTTCAGTCAATTGTTACCTCCAAGCACATACACTTAGATTGCTTTTCTTTGATGCTGCTGCCAGTTCTATTCACAAGCGTATAAAAAAAAGGTCATGACATTTAGATTTACAGTACTCTGAAAATTAAATGTTCTTTTACATTTTTAATTTCTGAAAGTAACTTATTATGGAATAATATTTGAATATGATTTAATGAATGTGTAAAGATTAATGCAAACTGTCTTCATATTGGAAGTTCACAACCACATACATTTAACCTTGTTGTATAATAGGCATAAAAAAGTTTATGCAGTAGCTCTAAGAGCTGTATTTCCATTTTGCTGGAAGCAATTTCACTGTAATTCTCCTTAGTATTTTTCCACTGACATGTCTGTATGAGGCATGAGGTTTAGCTCTCTATCATTTTCTACTTAAGATTATGCTGCATTTGAATGGATTTCATAAACCTGGCAACTAAATAAGGAACAGAAACCAAGTCCCAGCTGCTTACACAATTCTTTTTTTATATATGAGAAATAAAACTACTGATTTTTATACCGAATTCAGCAATGTTAATGATACTATCATACTATATCAGGAAAATAATTGTGTAAAGACTAGAGAACACACTAAGGCACCAAGTAACCAAAATGGTAGTCAAAAGCTCCAGATTGAGAGGTCTGGAGATATGATGAGGGGGAGATCACTCTAGTGCTGCTATGCTGCTAAGTCTTCAGGGTAATGCCACACACTGTCTTGTACATGTCATATGTCACCTCACATACTAGTCAGGGCTTATTTTTCAAAAGTCAGGTGACACTACTTGTTGATTAAATAAAGGAAAGGCAATGCAATTGAATTTTTTTTGTGATCAGCAATTTGAATTCATAATTCTCCCATAAAGCTAAGGAAAGCTGGCTGGCTTCCAGGTTGTAAAGGACAGACATACAATATCTAATCCCTCTTAGATGCTGCTAAAATTTCACTTATGTAACATTTATACAGGTATATGGAATTTACTTACTTTTCTAATGAAAACTCCTAGGAGCTCTTTGTTAAAAGACTGACAAACTCTGAAACAGACACTACACTCCATGGGTCAATTTAAGAGAATGTCTGAAGAAAGGACACTGAGAAAGTAAGTTCACTGGCATGCTCTAAGACCCCAAAGAAAATCTAAGATAAAGCAAGTTAGAAAGCCTGTTTATTGATTAGATTCTCTATACAAAATCCTTCTGTGGGCATTTCAGCATGTAACCCCAAAAAGAAAGATATAGTGAAAAAGCAAAATATGATGCTGCAGATGGCAGAATTGATGCATTTAATATCTTGTCACCAGGGCAATGGCAGGAGTACTGTTAGCTCAAGTTTGGCCTCTTGAAAACAGCCTTCAGGAAAGTTGCTCTGCAGATCACCCAATCTATTAAATTAATGCTTTGTTGGCTGAAGTTAAAGTTTTGAGTCAAACAAAACAAAAGCCTGGGCTTCAGAATACATATACCCTGTCAAATTGCATTTATCAAGATAAGGGTTATTAGAATCTTTTCTCTCTTGTGTGAATGAAATTGTAAGCTTAAAATGTCACTGAAGATTTATTAACCTGATACTCTTTCTGATAAGGGCAAAGAAATAGAAAGGGCAAAGACAAAGAAATATTTCTTGTAGCCTGATAAGGGTACAAGAAATAGAAAGTATGAATAAAGCAATTTATCCGTGTGTATACTGTAACCAAAAGATTCAAGCCACATAAAGCAATATTACAATTATATATTGATTTCATAACCTTGCCATCTAAAATAATTCTTCTAAGTTTGATACCTGTGCAGAAAAATGTCTGTGATTTGCAAAAAAAATGGAATAAACCTCAATTTTCAAAATTCAGGCTGGAGAACTGCTTCTTTTTCTGGAAAGTGAAGTCCCAATGTGAAAACTGTGTTAAAGGAATTCATACCATGAGCAGGACCATCAGTGTTTTCAGTTGAACTAACTAGAGAAAGTGGTGTTTAAACTTTTCCCTCTCTTTTGGCTACTGTCAGAATATGCCCATAATGGGGAACTAACAGAACTTGTCAAATATTTCAGGTAAAACAGGCCATTGTTAAAGCTCTATCTTTTTTTATACTCCATGTGATACACAAGGCAAATAAACACATTTCACTGCTTAACATGAAAGAGCAAATCCTGCATAAGTTACTGCTTGGGCTTTGTCAGCTACTAATACAGAAGCCCTCTTAGCACCTCTCCTAAGAAAGGGAAGACAACCGTGTACTGAGAGCAGGCTGGCATCCACATAGTCACCCACACTCTCACCAGCACATCTGTGTTTGTATCAAGAAAACACAGTCACAAAGTAATAACCATTCCCTTCCAAAGTACTTTCCCCATAGCAAGGTACAAACTCCTAGAACCTGACAGTGGCTCTTAAAGTCAATCTCTTT
>JAOEGS010009135.1:0-36709 GCA_025447755.1 Corythornis vintsioides | reverse complement strand
TCCCTTCCAAAGTACTTTCCCCATAGCAAGGTACAAACTCCTAGAACCTGACAGTGGCTCTTAAAGTCAATCTCTTTCCTTCTTTAAGGAAAGAACTAATTCCCTTCAGATGAGGTCACTTTGAGGCAGCTTGTGGTTACTTCCTTGGAAAAGACCTCAGGGAGTGAATTAGCTCACCAGGTTTTCAGACCTAAATTGAGAACTCTCAGAAGGGCTGGCAGGGAAAATGGCCATTTGTCCAGAGACTCCAACCTCCAGTTTTAGAGAGCATCATTGCAGTAAGTTTTCTCTTGAAACAATTTCATATAGAAATATGTATACCTACTTCACATATATTTTACTTCTAATGATAATGTTAATAGCAATAAAGACTGAAACAATAATTAATACCCCATGTAACATATGTTTGTGACTTCAAATTATTTTTTTGGTTAACACACAGGCTACTGATTATTTTCTTAACTTAAAAAGTTATGAACTACAAAGTGTTTTTTCTTTTCTATATTCTTTTGTAATGATTCAGTATTTCCATTCAAATTATTTTCACCCAAAAATGAGAATCATTATCCAGCGCTTGGTCTTCCTGTGAGATTCTATCAAGCAGGTGCTAGTCTTGCAGCAGTTGATAGCACTACATCTTTAGAAAAGGATTAGTTGTACTTTTGCTTTTTCTCAGAAAGCATTACATACATCTACTAGCTACGAAATTACTTTCTTACCTTTTTCTCAGAACACAGAAAAAACCAATTAAGCATTCTACTATAATTAACAGCTCAGCTTACCAGTCTTCTCTGTCTTGTGTTTTGAACTTTCAGGTCCTGAAAGGCAGGGGCAGGGCCCTTCACATCGAACTGTGATGGTTTTGCCAGAAGTACAAGCATGAAACTCCAGTTTGCACTAGAATAAAAAACCAAACCAAAACAAAAACTAAGAATACATTTTGAATTAGGACAAAATATCAAAGTAGCAGCTGTGGATTAAATGAGAAATTGCATTTAGCAGTAATGGCATTTGGACAGATTGCAAAACTTCCTTCTCTATTGAAAATGCCATTGTTCTCACCATTGCAGATAACAGCAGCTTCTTCCTATGCAGAATTTTGCACAGCACTTCTAAATGCACCTTAAAGTTTTGTTATTATTTTCTACTTAAATATATGGAAGCTGCAGCACAGAAAGTTGGAACTATTTCTTCCAGGTCACTTAAGAGATCAGTGGCAAAGCTGGGAAGAGCACACAAATCTCCCGAATCCCATGTGCTTCCTATGTTGCGTTAATATGTTTCTGGTGTGAAAAAAATGCCACCTATCACCTGATAGTTCTACTGACTTACTAGTTTGGTCTTTTAAGGAGCTGGAGTTCTCAACTTCCACTGCAGTCAAGAGGCTTGGTCTGAATAACATCCAAGAAAAGACACCAATCCTCACAATAGTGAGAACTGAAAGAAAAGAGCTCATCAGATGATGAGACTGGTCCTTCAACACTTCAGCTACTCTGAACAAAGAGTAATGTTTAAATTACTCCTACCAATAACTATAAATTGCTTTAACAGTTAACAGCACCATCCCTAAAAATAGCCATCCATCATGCACTCAACTCCAGAAATACCAGCTTGTAATACTGAAGAGTGAAGAGCAAATAACGAGCAGTACTGTACAATCTTCTATATCTGTCTATTGTTACTTGGACTTTTCCCTTCCCTAAAAACCTCACTAGATAGGATTTACAGCATCTCTTGACAGTCCCACACTCAAACCATTTAGGATAGCAGGACATGCAGTATTTGATGGATGAGATAAGGCAGGAGAATTAAGACTGCAAAAGTGTGCTAGTTAAAAAGCCCTGATTTATAACATACTGACTATTCATAGCCTTTGTTGCTTACATATCTTTTAGTGCTGACTTTCCTCCAAGAACTTTGTGTCTGTGGAGTTATCCTCTCTGCAGTTACTGCCCCAAAGGTATTTTCCCCAGCAGAAGTTGGTGGAGGCTGAACTAACTTACTGATAGAATGAAAACAGCATGCAGAAATATGTGTTCTCTTTGGCTTGATACCTAATGAACTGAATTAAGTTCCATTTTTTTATCTTCTTCAAGCACTGATTTTACCAGATCAGAATCTGAGGCTTTTATTGCAAAAGGGAGTCTTGCCTGCAGTGCTCCTCCCTGCCGAGGCTGCCTCCTGCCAAGGCAACCTGGAAACGCTGGGCTGTAAAATCCTTTTGACAAATCTGAATTTTATTAGAGATGAATTTTTTCATATAAAAGTTGGCCAGCAGGCTCACACAAGGTGTTCTGAAATGTGCAGCTTTTTGAAGGCTGAAGGACACATAATATAAGACCACAGTGTTACCCAGTGAGTATGCGGTGGGCAACTGGAGCTCATCTAGCAACAGCCACTGATGAAAATCACAGCATCATCTTATGTTATTTTGGTACAGTTGAAGCCAAGAGAACAGCAGAGGACGTTGTTACAAGATAAATGCTTCCTGCTTTGAAAGTACTGCAAATATCTTGGCTTTGCCTCTGTTTGTTTTTGTTAAAAGGGCTCCTCTTTGCCCAGCCTTTAATCTAGCAACAGGAGACCATTATCCTGTGCCTACATCCTATTCTGTTGACATTATCTCCCAGTCATTCTGAACTTCAATGGACCCTGGTGGCTGCATGATCTGTGTGATGTTGTGCCCTTCTGATTTAGAAAATGCACGGCCACACACAAACACATGCAAGCTCAGCTTGTGCTTTATGCTGCTTGCTTGCAAGACTGAAGGGAATAGAAGTACTTATTTTTCATCTGTTTGCTCCATAAATACACTTGCTTGATCTGTGCTGTTTGGACAAGAACACAAGCACAAGACAAAGCACAGCAGAAGGAAAGGAGGACACTCTCCGAGCACAGGTCTGAAGGCAACAACTTGTTCTGCAGCACAAGCCGATAGTCAATATGGTATTGAGAATACAGGCACAAATCTTTCTGCAGCTGGAGCTGGTCATTTAGCCCTCACAGAACATTAATTAGTTATATAATTATTATACATAATAAAATCTAACTTACGCATCTAAGCATTGACAATTATACTTCAGCTACCATCTTTAAGATGGCAAGACTTGTTTTAACCCATTATGTGTAGTTAAAAAGGAAGGACCTTTACACTAGAAAACAGCACCATAGTTTTTTTTCTCAGCTTTTCTTAAGAGTGATAAAAATGACAGCTAAAAAGCTCAAAAAACTCCCCCCCAAACTTACTTCAGAAATGCAGTCTCTGTAATTTGAATGTGCAGGGCAAGGAGAGTTAAACTTGAAGATTACAATGGTGCAGTCATATGTGAGTAAATTTACATCTATGATTGACCATATTATATTCCAACCCTACCAGTCTGGGAAGTTGGTTCGTGCATATATAGAACTGTGGTAGCAGCTAGATGTTGGGGGAAGATGAGAAAAGAATTCCATTTTAAATATTGAATTGTAATAATACCAATTACTTTTCAACACCTAACCACTGTAGGCAACTGTTTTTCCCTTCCTCAATGAAAAAGGTATCACACTTCACACTAAATAAACACAATATGATGTGGAATAACCTACACAAGTAGCTCAACTTTGGATTTAATGACATCACCCAAGCTAAACTAAGCGATATTCAGAGGCAGAATGGCCTTGTGGATTGATAATGAAGTTTTTGGATGACTGCCACTTGAACTACAGTCTAGAAGGAGCCAGTTGGTTTTCCCCACACACTACCCTTTTATTTTTCTATTAGAGAAAAAAATACCTTCTTCCCTTTAACCATCATCACCATCTCCTTCTCACATGAAAGAGCCCAGTAAAGGACAAAACAAATGAAGCAATGATCCAACTAGGACAAAACAAAAAAAATGAAGTGATGATACAACTTATCAGTGTTTAGCACCCAAAGGACAATTTCTGCTGACAAGAGCCACAAAGTTTGTTGCATTCATTCTATACAGGACTCATGAAGAACACTGCCACAGTTTGTGGATAATGCCTCTGATTTCAGGGAACCCATCTCACTGGGAGTATGACTGCATGTGTCTTGACTCTACTGAGCTCTTCTAGCACAGCTCCCCGAGTCCTGCCAAGCTTTATGTTTCTCTGCTACCTCCTTGATGTTTGAACCACATTAGTTTACTACGAACCCCAAGGCCCACATAAACATCTCTAAACTATTTTACTGCAAATGGAAAAGTAGTTTGGTTATTTGTTGTTAAATGTATATGGAGATCAATAAAATATATGATGGGAGAAACAGCTGAATGTATTCAGGGAAAATTCATAAATTAATTTATTCAACTAAGATGTGGGAAATCATTGCAGAGTGTGTTTTAACTAAAGTGTTCCCCTGAGAATCCACTACTCATATAATGATTTCCTCTTTATTGTCAGTGAATCTACAGCAATGTGTTTTGCATAAGCATTCTCATTTGAGGGAGAAAGAAAATGGCTACATAAAATTTATTCTCAGCTATTTTATTCTTGTGTGTCAGTCTCCAGCCTGTAGTCCCTGCTAGAGTAGAATCTTGATACTTTTTTAATGATGTAATAAAGCAGTGTATCTCTGTCTTTATACTGCCTTTCAACTTTTGGCAGGCAGGTTTTGATCTAAGCTGCAAGTAAGTAATACTGTTGAGTGAGTTACTGTGATATTTTACACAAGGATGTATATTTGATTAAAGAGTATCCACATGTACAGTTTAGTACAGCCTCTAGACCACATTAATGCCTTGAAGAGCTTTGCATCCTGACACAAGGAACTTGGGTATTTGGTTAACATGCAGCCAGGTAAGGCAGCAGTGAGGTGAAATAGGGAGCAGCAGCTCTCAGGTACCCAGATGAGCTGTCTTCCAGCTGGTATGGAGTGATGCACAGACTCCTGCTCTACTGCACAGCTGAAACTCCCTTGGGCAGTCAAGCAGCTACAGGTGAGCCAGAGTTTAGGAAGCTTCTCCTTCCACCAGCAGATACTCATCCAACCCCTGATGAAATCAGCTCATACTCCCCTGCCCACAGAGAACAGGAGGGGAAACTGCAACAATAAACACAGCAGAGATGGACTCTCTACACCGACAACTTTTGGTGCATCCACTGCACACGTTGGGATGAAGAACCAACAGCTCACTCACTGACAGCTGGGCATTTCTTCACTGTGATTCTAATTACAGTATTTAGGGTAAATACTGTCAGATATTGACAACATCTTCAATTGGCAAGGCAGATGTTAATGAGAATCTGCTGCAGGTGCCCCAAAGCACCCCAGACATCCTGGGTGCCTAAAATGCTGCTCCTGTTTGTAAGGCCACAGAGAGGATGGACAGCCAGGACACACTGGACAGACTCAGGGTCCTGGGAGATCTCACACCCTCCATGAACACCAGGGAAGAGGGTGAGAAAAGAGCACAGTGTGTCCAGAATTCAGTAGATGGGAGTCTCTCCAAGACCCTCCTTTGTCCTTAATGCATAAAATTAATCATATGAAATCTATCATGTAACATCTCTTGTAGCTATACTAATAAAGGAGAAAAATGTCAGCTTCCAAGCTTCTATTGTTTCTGTCATTAATTTAAATGTGAACCAAAAAGAAGCATACTTTTACTGGTGCAGATATGTAAGGATTAAACATAGAATTAGCTAACTATTATGAAGTCTCTTTCTCAAAAGACTGAAAATTAGAATAAATTTTATAGCATGTTACTTGAAGCATATGTCAAAATCCTGACATGTTCCATCCTACTAATAGCCTTGGCTCTAAACCTGTTGTTGAACACTGCTCCTCTGGCCTGAGAGGCACTGCAGCTTATTTAGTGCCCTGCAGCTTTTTACATTTCCACTGAGAATTACTTCAGCGCAGTGTTTATGGTGCATCTTTTGTTCACTTACAATATGACTCTTCAAAACTTCACGTACAAATAACAAAAGTTCACTATTTTGTACCTTATCTTTGACTCAGTATCTGCCATTGGCAGAAGCTAAAGCTTCCTGGAATTACAGCATATAGTCCTAAGTTTCTTTATACCCATAGTTTTCTGTACATATCCATTTTTGCAGGCAATTAGAATCCATTGGAATTCAGACATCCATTTGAGAGGTGTTGTTTGTTTACATGCTTTAGAGCAGTGCTTGCCATTGCATCCTTAGTTAGAACTCTTATCAGTTTTCTTTATAAACCTCTGTTTCCAGTTTCATCAGATAAAAATACTGTATTTTGAACATATTTAGACCAAGAGACTTTTTTTTTTTTAATCTGGGCACAATAAAAAAAAAAAAAAAAGGTTAAGTATCTTTTCTCCAAATCCCAAAATAAATGTCATATGGTACATTCCTGTTGCATCCTGCTGAACTTGCACCTTAAAATAACAATTCTGCAAACTCTGTAGGCTTTGTAATACCTGAAATCCCTAAAACCACTGCCCATTTGGGAGATGGCAAAGTAAACAATGTGAATTCATAATTGTAAAAAGTTAGACACTAAGGTGAAGTCTCGGCACAAGTCTCAAATTGTGAGCTATGTGACGTGGTTGTGTGGTTCCTTAGCACTTCTCCCTGCCACACAGTTCTGCTGCCTCTGTGCTGCTTTGGCAAAGGAGAGAGGCTGTGCTGGGGCAGGGCAACAAAACTCCATGCCTCAGAGCTGGCACCAAAAATATAGACCAAGCACTGTCCCCAGGACTGACCACTTGGGTAGGCTTCATATTGACCTGAGAGGCTGTCCTATGGCCAGATGAGCGTTTGTACCAGCCAGGGTAGTAATCTCATTTCTCTGGGCACACACTTGTTGCTCTTGCCTCCAAGCAGGGCTTCTTGCCCTGCATATGCTCCACTCCAGGGAGGGAGTGGCTTGGGTTATTTCAATAAAAATACAGGGGAGGAAAAAAAGACTTTGTTTTCCATTAGCATAGCTACCAGGCAAACATACAACACTTTATCTTTGAAATAAAAGCTGTAGAAAGATCTCTTAAAACCCCATAGTTCTAATTAGGAGTTCTGTTCTCCTTATGAGAACACATAGCTGCTTCTATTAATGGGAGTCATGCATGCATACTGGCAGTGGCATAAACTCTAACACAAACAATCTATTGTGTAAATACATATTGAGCCATTTTAAAAATGTGTGCTATCTGTAGCTTTGAAGCAGTTATGATAGCTGATTGGCTCAGAAATTCCCCTTTCCACAAGAAATGACATGAAGGACCTCATTATAGCTCAGGTAAATAACATATTTGAGAAAGTCTTTCATTACACACTTAGCTGACAAGATCGTGGTTCATAATCTGCTAGAAAAAGAGAACCACTTCCAGGTGTGGGGTCAAGAAGAAAGAGACCCAGGTTCCAAGGCACTGATATTAAATAGGCTGAACAGATTTATGCAGCTGAATGCAGTAATGCCAGAAGGTCTCATGCAGCAAAGCTCTGAGGACCACAAATTGCTCTACACTCCAGATCTCTGCCCTCTGCAATCCTGCAGCTCTCCCTCATTAGAGCTGCAGGACTTTGCCCTCGGGGTAAATTAACCATGGAGCAGAGGGAAAGCAGGAGACCCTTGTAATCTTTAAATATCACTAAGTCAGGAGGTCACATCATTAATATTGCAAACCTTGGGTGCTCCAAGCATTTGGTTCAGGTGCCTAAAATGAAGCTTGCCAAATTGAAGATTTCAAATTTTTGTTGTTTTGTTTAACAACTTTTTTTTCAGCTGCTTTTTTTATTAGGTCCCAGCCATATGCAACCAATAAGTTAGATGTTTTTGACTCTTGCAGTGTAAGTTTGAACAACTGACAATTCCTGAGCAACTGGAAAGACAGAATGTTTATCTTTCAGGAAGAGACAATTGGTTCCCAGCCTGAGCTTCAGAGAATGAGCAAGCTGTGTTGCAAGAGCCAGCAATCGTGCAATTCAGGATGGCATTAATTGCACGTTTTGTGGCTCTGCACTATAATTAGAACTTGTGCACACACCTCTAAAAATAGTTTTCGACATCATGGCAGGAGAAGAGCAGAAGAGGCTTTGTGTTTTCATCAGCTAAAGCCAAAGAGCTGTTCTAGAAAACAAAGAGCCCGACTGCTCAGTAGGTCAGGACTGCTCCTAAGAAGAGTTCATGCCTCTTCCTTACCTTCAAATTAGTGCAGGAGAGATCATTAAAAGAGAGCCTGTGACCATGAAACCGAAGTCCTGCTCACCACAGCCAGAAGCAGAAGGCACAGGGCCATGGGGGTGACGCAGTGACAGTGTGCTGCCAGGTCAACAGCTGGGAACACTCCCCAGTGGTGTGGAAATCCAGGATGATGGCTCTGGAGCAAAGTGTCTGACCACACTGACCAGTATAAGGATTTCTAAGTGCCTGGCCATTAATTTGTGTCTAAATGACCACTTGGTTGATCTTTCCTATTTGTAATCGGACTTAAAGCAGGCAAAAGCAAAAAGATCCATTTCTCAAACTGACACCTGAAGAGTTAAGCAGGACAGCTGCTTGCAGGCATATTGAACCATTTCAGGGTTTGAATGGCAGGGCTGCAAACCAAGGAAATGATCACGTACTCCTGCTGCACACTGCCCTTACAGACAGAGCAAACTTGGCTGATTTGGGGACTTCTGGAAAGACTATTAAAGGACAAAGTTCTTTTTTAATACAAAACAAATAGTCCTTAGAAAGAGCTGGAAATCAGCTCAATGTGAAGCAGGAGTCTTTTAAAAAATGCAGCTAATGGCATCAGCTAGATTGCATGGCACACAAGGTCACAGTGCTGGTTACAGGAGGCAGAGGACTTTCAAGGGAGCATTTATTAATGCAATGTAACAATGAAAACAAATGGTTGCCATTTAGTGAAAGAGCATGAAAGAAGTTCTAGGCACTAAAATCTATCATGCCATATAGAAATGAAATTTGTTTTACAAGTAATTTAAAAGCCAGTTCTGGAAACACTTAGGCCAAGGGGTGGGGGTTGGAGGGGGATGGGGGAAGAGAGATATATCTCAGCTGGTTTATCTAGTAAAATAATCCAGTGCTTGGTAGAGCAGCAGGGGCCAAAGCAGAGCTGGAGCTTGACACGGAAGAGTCAATTCCTAAGTGCAAATGTTTGTGTAATCTTGATTTCAACTTTTCCTTCAGTGGATGTAGACAAGTTAAAAGGCAAATGAAGGCAAAGGACTACTGTCACTATTCATACACCTGAGCCAAAGTAAAGACACAGAAGCACTAAAGTTTTTACTCAGAAATTGCCAAGCCCAACCATCTACCTCTCATGTCCCAAAGTGCCAAATCTACACATTTTTTGAACACCTCCAGGGATGGTGACTCCACTGCCTCCCTGGGCAGTCTGTGAAGTCCATCTCCACAGGACAGCTTGGGCTCACAGGCAGCCCAGGCAGAGGTGGCTCTGCAGCTCAGCCTCCTCCCACAGCAGGGACTCACTGCCACAGGCTGGCACCTGACTGCAGGGATCTCTGCAGGACCCTTCCATGTGCCGGCACAATCATGCACTGTGCCTGGTAATTACTGCAGGGAACTGTCTTTTGAGATGCTAATTCTCTTGTAAGGAACATTTTCAGGATCAGAATCCAAATTCAAAAGTAGGCAGTAATGATGGCTTACTTGAAAAAAAAGCATCTCTCATAGCCTGTCTTCTGTATTCCCATACAAAAGCATTTCCTATAACTGTCTACTCGTATTTCTTCCTGAAGGATTTACACTACAGCTCTCTAATGATGTCCATTTTCTAGCTACACATGGGAGTTTTTGCTTTCCAGTAGACTAATCTGCCACATCAAGATGTGGACCTTGAAAATCCCTTTCCTACTGCATATGTTGTCTTTCATTTCTCTATAGATAATACTGCTTTTCTCTCTCTGAAAGCATTCTCTATTCTAATTCTTCATAATTATGAGTTAAGAGTTCATAGTTAGTGTTATCCAAAACAGAAAGAAGCTAAGCAGTTTTTTTTTTTCTAAGACCAAAGTCAGTTTAAAAGTAAAGAAAATCACAGGAAAACAATCAGAGATTTGGAACCATCGATACTGCTTGAAATGTACTTGCCATGTAATTGAGAAACATTCTTGTTCTGTAGCCATTTACTGATCACATGAGAACAATGATTTGTCATTTTTACTTGCTTCAAATTACTAAAGGCAATTTAATTTCTCTCACGGAGATGACACATCAGATAACATGAACATAATCAAGAGGTAACGATCTGTGGCTCTATGCACGTACAGATATTCCAGTTACCAGCTAAACAACTGCCTCCATATGGCAGAGGGAAGGCAATGCAAGACATTCAGATCCCCAAGCACAGGGTTTCCATCCAGGCAATGACATTTTAAACAGCGCAATTTAGCTATGCCATGAAGCTCTATCAATCTAGATTTCAGATGAGGCAATGCTTCATCTACTCATTCATTCTCACATCCATCTGTCCATACCCGGGCAAAAATCAGTAGCTGGTGACCATTGTAAAGAGTAAGCATGTCCACTTCAGGCTTTTAAGCAATCGGTAAAATGGCAATGTCTCAGCATCTAAAAAAAACCTGCTCAATCAAGTCTACTCATCAATCAGTAACTGCAAAGTCACCTGCCTTCCACAGGAGAACTACAGCACATAAGGAGCCCAAAGGAAAGAACTGGGTCCTGCATTTACTACTGTATTTGCAGCTACTTTAAAGGTGTCTGATGCATCTGACAGCATATTATGGACAAGATTCTAACCACTAGCAATGTAGAGGCTGAACTGAAAGAGGTTGCTTAACCCACTCTCCAATGAATGCATTTTTACAGATGGAAGTTGAAGAAAAGTTGCTTGCAACATGTGTGACTTAGTCTACTCAGTATGTTCTCTAGCAATCTTGACTCAATTAACATGTAACATGTAAAATAGTGTTTCAAACTTCTAAAGTTTTCTGCTTCCTAGGACTTGTGTTATAAAATTATTGGGGAGAAGTAAAAATATCTGGAAACATTTCAGAGATCACATGGATAAGGACTGCAGAGCTTTTGAGGAAAAACAGAACCAGGGTCAGGCTAGGTGCTGTATACCAGGCTTTTTGGCTTATAGATCCTTAGCTAGCAGTGATATCTTAAAACTCACTGCGTTTTTGCTTCTATAATGAGTTAAACATGCTGGAAGAATACAGATACACTGAAAGACTACCCTGGCTTAATAACTTGGCAGCTGAAGGATATTCTTCCTTATTACCAGACCCAGTAGTTTACTTGTGCTAGCAGTCATATGGCATATATACAACCAAGTCCCAACGTGCCCCTGTAGAAGTGGAAACGTGGGTTTTTACAGCATGTATGCTTGGTTTTCAAATGTTGCATCATCCATTTCTAACCAAATTTTGTCTTTGAATGTGAAAGGCAAATGTTGGTCCGAATTTTTCCATTTTCCACATAACATGACTGACAATAGGTTTCAGGAGGCCAATCCTCTTCTCCAGGCTAGTCATCCCATTCCTTTCCCAAAAAATCTGTTAGATGAACCAGTTCAACAATAGGTTTACCCAAGTTTCACTGACCATGATGTGGCTGTACCTACATTTGTTCCTTGTTACTGATGTATGAAACATACAGTGTCAGCGAAGCTTCCAGATCCTAGAGGGAGTTTTTCTCTTGTTTATAGACAGAAAATTTGAAGAGTATGTACTAGTATAAAGCAAACAGATTTCTGCAGTACCACTGCTATAGTTGTTTTCAGAAGAGCAAGAAGAATTAAGTGCTAGGAACTTAATTGATTTCTCAGAAATTTTATTTTATGATGAATAAATCAAAACAAAAGCCAAAGTGAAAGCCAAAGTGAAAGCCTTAATGCTAAGAAGCACTGAAACAAAACATTTGGCAGTTACAGTAAAGAAGCTTCAGGAATATATTTTGGAGCATAGCAACCAATGAAGAGTAAGCTGGCTTAAGCTTTGATGTTAAAGCTTTCAGCAATGCCTCTGATTTCTAAAGATGACAATAGAAACAACAAAAAAAATTAAAGGAAAATACCCTCAATCAACCCCGGGCTTACTTCTATGCTCAGTAAATGGTCTCACTGTGAAAGGCAGCCACACAAAGAAAGCAGAATTAGTCTGTTTGCTCAGAAATCAAGTAACCACAGCTAATCTTTTTGCAGTATTATCCTGTTTTGGCCTTTAATAAATCTGCTTTAAATTAAAGCTATACCCAAGACAACAAACACCTCCTTTGATGTTTTAAATGGCTTAAATAAGCTGTTTGCTCATGAAACATCAAAATATGAATTCTGAAACTGAAAAATAACAAAACTCTTTTCTTTCACATTTAAAGGGTGGCACCTCACAAGAAGGTCAGAACATTTAGGAACACCTCCAGCATTAGTGCATCTTATGCCCATACATGAAAGGAAAAGATCCTGGAATACAAGTATTTTAACAAGCCAGTTACTCAACCCCAGCTAATCCCCTTGTTTTATAACTCTTACACCATATTGTCCGGATACTAGAAGAAGGAAATGTTACATTTTAACTGAATGGAGGCATGGAGCTTGGAACAAGGCAACTAAATTAGTGCAAATGACATTTTTATTTAAGCTTGTGTAATTAGTTATGAGTTGGCATAATAAACTATGATTTTTGTGTTTCCTCTTCCTGTCAAGAACACAACTTTCAATGCTTGAACTGTGGCAGATGATTCATAATGTAAAAGGTTTTTTTCCCTGTTTTGACTTGGGCTCCAGAAAGGAGAATTTTAAAAATAATACTGGCTTTACACAAAATATACAGCCAGCAAGCTGAATAACAAAAAAAGGTTGTCCCTTAGGGCAAAGGTAACTATAGATAGAATTGTGTGCAATTGATGGATTTTTATGTTCCAACCATCGCATGCCAATTTGATTTGGCAGTCACAACTGTGATTCTCATCAAGTTAGAGAAGGAGCCCTGTGATTACCATCATCCAGATTGGTAGCTTTCCCAAAAAGAACAAACACTGTATTTGCAATCCTTACTTATTGCTGACTTCTCTTCAAAGCGTGTTTTCTTGCTCAGTGCAAAAGCATTCATTGCACAGGGCAAATAATCAACCAGCCACAGACAACTCAAGAAGGGAAAGCTGCTCAAACTTAGTTTTGTGCTTTGATCATCCTCTTCAATGGAAATCGTTGCAGCTTTAGAGGGAGGTCTAGGAGCTTCCTGTAATTTTCCATAAGCTGTGTAAATATGCAGAAGTGTGCAGGGTCACAGTTAAGTGCAAGGACACCACATGGCTCACTGTCCTGTGGCCCCTTCTCAGTCCTCTGGGCATAGGACTGGCTCTGCAAGAAGGGTAGTGACGGGAGAAAGCCACACAGCATAAAGCACAGGACCCATGGTCACCAGGATAAGACCAAGACATTTGCCTTCATTGACACTTTCCTCATTGCCTTTCTCAGCCATATGATCTAGATCCTGCAGAGCCTCCACCAGGCAAATCCACCAATCCTTTTCCCTTTGAAGTAGGTGGGGCAGAAGTTCCCCATCTCCAACACATTTTTGGCAAATTAATTGAGCCCAGTGGGTAGCTGCCTTCTAGGTTCTACTGCAGTATGAACTGACACCAGCAGTGAATATTACTGAAGGGGGGAATTGCTTAAAACATTTTTAACTACATTCACTGTAGAAGAAGTAAATACCTCCATTTAAGAAAAAGCCAAATTACAACTTATTCTGGTTCCTTGTAGTTTTTACCTGGAGCAGTACATATTATTTCCCTCCTTGCTTCCTTCGGAATTCTCATTAACCTTTCTGTCAAGATTGCATTAAACGTGTCTTGTTAATTCACTATGTTCTTTGAGAAATATGACATGGAGATGACAAATGCTTATCTAAAAAAAAGCCCCTCTGGTTTCATGAAGCGCATAACAAAAAAATTCTAGTTTACAACATGGGTTTGATTTCTGCTTTGCTACTTCAATGAGTTCAACAGCAGGACTATCTGAACAGCTTCAGCATCTGTCCTTAAGGGAGAAGACAAGGTCATGGACCCTGAAGTAATCTAAAGGCTTCAAGAACCTTCTCCACTGTTGAAGCATTTTTACTGTTCAAATATGACATTCTAGAGCATGCATGCCTCCCAAATGAAAAAATCTGTACAATTAATATACAGTGCTCTTACATTCACACTTAACATGGGGCAAGGCATTACATTTCTCAAGTGAGTTCAAGACCTTGTAGGTGTTTCTAGTGAGAAGTTGCTGCAATACTGGTGCAACAGAAGGTAAGGAAATAACATTTATATGCAGGTAGGTTTTGTGAGAGAAATATTGTACATTCTAGAAACACCAGGCAACTAACAGAGCATTTGTTAATCCTCAGAAAAGATCCCAAAGCAATTTGACTGGTATTGATGTACTACATCTATCTTAATATATATTATTTAATATTTAGTAAGACAATTCTGCAATGAAATTACCAATTATATGGCTTCTTTCATCCACAAAGGAGTCAAAGTCTTTCTTGTATAAGTGCATAAATACTACTGCTCAAATATAGCAAATTCTGAAGCAGGAAATATCAAATGCTCTGCACCAGCACACAATATAATGGGCTGTATGAAGGAAGCAGTGATATTTAAATCCAGAGATGACAACACCCAATTAACCAGAATAGAGTACTAAGCATATACACTAAAACAGGAGGCTTTCAGATTTTTATTTACTAGATTCCAAAAGCTCAGTTCACTCTAGCATGGCTTTAAGCCTTCCAAGATTAGTTTTGTTTTTCTTACATACCTTTCTTGACCAAGCAAAGTAGTTCACAGACCCTAAACCAAGGCAAGTAATTCATGGACCCCATATCAGATGCCCACAGAACACCCGTTATAAACCACTGCTTACCTAAAAATCATAAATCAAACAACATGGCAATCCTTCTACAGGAATTCTTTGGTTCTGATTACAAAACTGGTTCCTGGTAAACTTTGTGTTTGTACCTGAAAATGGAGGTCTGCTTTTATTGCTTAGTTGAGTGGCACTAGATATAATAATAAAAATAAAACTTGTCTCTGAGCAAAAGGAATAATTGGAAACAAATTATTTTAAGTTGGAAACACCTTTGATGAGCAAATTGTGTAAAAAAAAAAACCAAACAAACAAAAACAAAACACATCAACCAACAAACCCAATCCTTATAACTGAATGCTACAGGTTTTTGAGAAAAGTAAATAATTTTTCCCACCAATTTCTGCTAACAGTTGCACATAACAGAGCATACCAACTAGTTAAAATTCCTCAGCTTTTCACCCTTTACCAGGCCAACTTAAAATTCAACACTAAGATAACCATTAAGAGTAGAACAGCAGAAGATGCCAGTCTGGACACTAGCAAAAATGACTAATTCTTGGGATTAATATATTATATTCCCAGCATCCAGATGGCCCCTGTGCTGAGGTTTGTGGCATATCTTTTATTCTCCAATATAAATTCATCAAGAGTGAGTGAAACCTATTAGTAAAACCTACATGGTAGCTGCCAAAGAACTCTAAGACTCCAGAAGATTAAGTATTTTCATGCAATGAAATGTACAATGACCTCATAAATATTAGTCGATCCTTTGAACTGGAAAATGCCATCTATTCTAGTGTGTGTAATATTTAAGGACTGCATAAAAAGGAATAAAAGAAGATTCCTGCTAAAGTTTACTCTCAAAAACTTTAATAAAACTGCAGCTTGAAGTCCTATTTGCATGCTTCAAAAGTCCATTAAAAAGTCTGCAGAATATATTTATGCTTTTGAAGAGGATTCAGCCTCACTAGGTTCAGATTTTTTCCTTAAATATAATAAGCTCAAGAACCAAAAGATTTGCCTAGATAATAAATTATTATTTTTCACAGAGTATCAAATGACCAGCTATATACCACTCACATTTGAACTGGTTTAATCAGCAAGAGATTTATTTTTGGTTTGTTTTTTTTTTTAAAACTCCCTCTGAAAAAGTTGCTTCATAGAATAACACAAAGCTCTCATGTCTAATACTGCACATTTTGTGGACCTTTTATTGGTATGTGCACTTATTCCCAGTTTACAGAAACCTTACATTTGTTCCAAACAGCTAAGCTCAGTGATGCTACAGACTAAGCCTCCCTTTTTCCCACGCTCATAAATCTGAGGCATTCCTTCATATCCCCAAAAGAACTCACAAATTAGCTTTCTAAGCATTATGGCATCGTCCTGCAGAGTTTAGTAATAATATTGTAAATTATTACTGAAGCTTTACCAAATCAGAAGTCAAAGATCATTTTCTGGATCCAGTTTCTGGAATATTTCAGTCTTGAATTCAGTATTGAAACTATTCCTTGCAGTTGAAAGACATGCATGTGGTTTCTGCCACAGTACCTGAATTGTCCAGAGGATGTCACCTTTGAAATACAAGGAATCAAGGCATCTTTGCCCAAATCCTGCTTTTACAATTGAAACTCAATGCACAGAGTTAGCCCTGTCTCAAAAGGGAGGCTGAAAAACTGACTCCTAGTGGCACTATTGGCCAAATACTGCAATGCCTCCGACAGACACTACATCACCTTTTCTCATACAGATTTGGAAAGGGCTTAACTCCCACCAGAATTAGTGAGAGCAAAGTTAATCCCACTGATGACTATTGCAGTTTGCCACCTGTGACTAATAACAGGTATTGATAATGCTGATAACCAGATGAGATTTGATCTGGTCCACCTGCAGACATGTAATGCCTTAGAAAGTTCTCAGGTTGGATATCTACATGCTTGCCACAGACTTGTCCTCTTAGTCTTGCTGTGTTAACAGCTATCCTTTGAGCTGCTGCTGGAAGGACTGTTTTCAGAATTTGAACATTCAAATGTCATTTTAGCAACAATATTTTTCTCTTGAACATTAGTGAGCTGCTATTTTTATGAGTGAACATAGCTGAAGACATAAGTATAAAGCGACTTATTTTTGCTGTTCATTAGCTTACATAATCACTGGGAAGCATATATACACATCTTGAAAAAATTTAATTAAAATGTTGAAAATAATGCAAATTTATTAATTGCCACTATTTGCTACACTCCCTGAAGGTACTATCAGAAGATGCTGAAATGAAGGTTTTTTGGTTTTTGTGGTTTTTTGTTTTGTTTTGTTTTTGGTTTTTTTTTTGTTTTGTTTTGTTTTGTTTTGTTTTTTACTTAAAGGAATACACTTCAGAGATTTAAGAGTTTGTCTTAGTAGCACCTGCTCCTTTGTGCTAGGTAGCACTGTTAGGGTGTCTGAGCCCCCATTTCCATGAGGAGGCATTTCATAACATGTGGGTTGGCCTCCATCCTTTGGGAAAGGCAGTAGTCCCTTCTCATTCTGACCATATCCTGACCAGCTGCATGGATAAAGCCTCACTGCTTTTCAACATTCTCCTGGTATCTCAGTTGTCTCATCTCAGCAGGGAAGGCTGCCCTCTGAGTCCAGAGAGGGGGAGGCATTCTGGATTATTTGGTTTAAGACTGAAATGAGAATGGGTGAGCTTTGCAGCTGGAGTGATGCTGAAGGAGGACATCAGCGTGCAGAAATAAACCACAGCCCTATGTATGGGATCATCAGGGAAATCTATATCCCAAGCAGTGCAGAGGCTGATGGTTGGAAACAGAGAGAACATGACTGATTTGCACAACTCCCTGTGTAGAAAAACATTTAATTTAAGAAAGATTAGATTGTCACAATCACCCCTGACAAGAGCGCCTGTCTAGCGAGGCCTTGAGCCTACTCTGTGGGCTAGCACTGCACTCTAGCCAAGACCTTAAAAATATTCACCACACAGGCTGTCACCAGCACTACGTTTCCTTGTCACTCTCTTAAGTGTGACTGATTTGCCAAGATCAAGACTAAATTCATGATCAGCAGCAAGGGTACCTAACATGAATTATACAGCTGGCTTTTCCTCCTAGCCTCCTGGATGCACTGAAGAAAATGCTTTCCCTGCATACACTGTTGCTTTTTATATCCACACCATATTCTCTGGGTAACGATGCATGACAGCTCAGCTCATCCCACTGTCTCCTCCCTGCTCCCAAAACAAAGGCCATGCTCAGTAACAAGGAAGCATTTAGCTATTAAATATCAACACCTGTATTAGAAAAGGTATTGGCACTGTGGCAGTATCTTGTGCCCTTGGATAACCTGGTGAAAACAAGAGGGAGTGGTAAAATTGGTGATGATTTTTTAAAGTGAATTTAGTACTGAGGAAAGTGGCTGTTTGCTCAATGCAGGGGCAGTGCCTTTGCAGAGAGAGCTCCATCCACAAAGACAGGAGCTCTCTGATGCAGATAAGGGGCAGGAGAAATCACACAGAAACAAGGGGATCAGCAGACTAGAGGAAAGGTGGACTAGGTAAGGATCTTTGCTTTCTCTTCACCTTCCCCAAAATCATGAATACAAGGTGAAGCTGAAGTCACTAAACAGACAAACAGGGCATCCAGGAAGAGCCTGTGAATACAAAGGAACAGCATTTAAATTTTCTAATGGTGGTATCCTGAAGCTGAGCAGAAGCAAGGAAATGACTGTCAGGAGAAACCAAAGCTAGAAAGTGGCATATTGTGGGAAATAGCAAATGGGAAATAGCAAATGATTCTGCTCCCAAAACTCAGGATACAGCTCAAAGCTGGAGTTGTAAAGTGAGGGAGCTGAAGATGAACAATGAACAGAAAAATCCAGACAGTGTTCTGAGCTCTCACATTAGTGAAAGATGATGTCTTGGGCGTATTAACAAAGCAATAAATCCCATGGAGTAATCTGCCACCCTTAAAGCACAGTGTATGCTTAGCCTTGAAAGTTTTTGCCCAAGGGAAAAAGATACTGGAGCTTCAGTGTCAGCTCATATCTCAGATCCTCTTCTAAAGGTATCTTTAAGTAGGTTGCTCAATTTACTGGTAAACCGCAAGATTTGATACCAAAGTGGCACAGTATCTTCTCTAAAGAATTAAATCATAAAGTTTTAGACACTGATAGACCGGGTTTCACATACCATGTCAATATAATCAGTGATAATGAAGAAAGCTTTTTTTTCTAAGCCATTTCTACAGAAGTTTATAAGCTTTACTGCAGACAGTTATTTGGAAGTCAACAGGCTTATTCAAAGCTTTCACATTCTGTGCTGTGTGTGGGCTCACTCCTCCACTGAGGACATTGAAAACTTTGATAGTGCATCAAAGAAAAACATTTTAATTAAAAAGGCTTCTGAATAATTAAAATAGAAAGTGACAAAAACTAGATTAAAAAAATCAAATTTAGATATAAGGAGAAATAAAAAACAACTTTCCAGTAACTGTCTTACTGACAGAAAATAAATGCTGTAAAATCAACTAACAGAAGACCAGAACAAATGAGAAGATTTAAAGCTTGAAATACCAGGAAACTATCACATATCATTTCAATATTCTGTTGCATGAAGCTGTGGAATTGTTTCACAAGAAGATATACGCATTCTTGTTTTTTCCAACCAATACTATTGGAAAATACAATTGTTCAGTGACAGATTAGCCAGGGTGTTGCTCAGAGCGCCCTCCCACTACTTTGCAGTTATGATTTAGGTCTGAAAAATAACAAAAAGCATATGGAATCAACAAACTGAAGAAAAGAGGCTGAAATTTAGATAACAGTAATGCCAAATTTATCACCACAGTAGAAATGTGTTTCACTTTCACCTGAAAATCTACAAGATATTTTCATCCTTCATTCCTGAATTACAGCCATCACATCATCTAAACCCATATATTATTCATCCTCTTCTATTATTGCAGGAATCTCAAAAAGATGACTAAAAAAATAAAAAACCCTAAAAAAAAAAAAATCTTATTGGGGATTAGGCTGTATTTCAGACAGCAAATTTATGGCAAATAATAGCATTGGAGTCGTTTTTCTCCCCCCAAATCAATGGCATTTGTGCCCCATAAATCCTGACCAGCTTTCCTGCTAATTGCATAGCACTAATTAAACAAGAACAAAGATTTTATTTTTTGATGCTGCAAGCCTCTAGCACAGATGGAAGATGTTTGTTGCAGATTATATTCAGATGTCTTCTGCTTAATCCTAACCTGTATTCACAGCCATCAGTTTATATATTATTCATTTTATTAACCTTTGTCTAATATTTCACTGTATTTGACAGTAAAAGCTCTCTCTATGTATGACCATATGAGCTCATAATATTCTTGCTTCATAAACGTTCTAATTTTTACATGCCCGATTTCCATTTCCCAAGGAACAGTTTATTATCTTTTTTTAATTATTAATACTCAAAATGGTCCTAAGTGAGCACAGTAACACTTAACTACCCTCAACCTGCAGCCTGTATCTTTCGCCATCAGTAAGAACACCTAGCTAGATCTTCAAGACTGGATACAGGATCTCCTAAATTACTTCTAAAAAGAAAGTAGAAAAACATCTGAAGACTGAAGTGTCCCCGTCTAACTCCTTCGTTAAGCACCAGGAACTACAGGATAGCTTTATCAAGAGCACTGGTATCTTATTAAAGCTGAACAAAACGTGCCTATGAAAATCCAAAATGTTGAGTGGGCCTTCCCTTGTGGAAGAATGCAGGGTCTCACCCCACTCTGGTGGGCTGCTGAAATGGAAAACCCAGTGTCTGGCGGGAGTAGCTGGATAAATATTGTTGAATTAGTAATAGCAGCAGCTTACAGCAGGTAAAGCTAACTTCCAACCAAAAGTACACTGTCTGCAGATCTCCACATTGACATATTCCTTGCCACCACAAACAGTGGTGCATTCTCCAGGAGCACAAGCCTTTGCCCTGTCTTCTGTTTAGCCCACACTGATATTTGTGCTGACCACATTCTTTGCCTCCCAGTTGCTTCTCCTGGGCAAGCCACCTTCTGTTAGACAAAAGGTGTCAAGAGAGCCTGCAGATGATCCAACTCAGTCAGAAATAAAGGATCAGGCCTCTCAGGCAATTGCTCAAACTAAATGCAACAAGATTTATAACATGCTTTCAGTTTTAAGGGAAAATGCAGTCTTTAAATGATTGCTCTGGAATGTAAAACAGAAGTGTGGCTTTAAGAGTGGCTTAAAATGAAAGACACTACTGCATCTGCTCAAAGAGTTATGTAAGGCAAAAAAAAAGTTATATAACTGTTCAACATTGCCTGTGAAAGATACACTTAAGTAATAAAATGCACTTCCAATGCTAGCCCTCCTATCCAGGCTCTCTGATGACAGGTTTTAGTTTTGAAAAACACAGCAGTCTCTGTACAGGCCTGCAGTCCCCTTCTACTGATCTTACAGAGGCTTTTATTGATTATTTTCTACTGTTTGCTTGAGGCTGGAAAACTGAAAGGCTTTTGAAACCAGCTGCAGCAGAGTATGATCATGATGTGCATCCTACAGTCCCAGGTCTGGCATCCAGCACAAGCCAGACCATATTGCACCCTAGTGCAGTGCATCAGCTGAAACAGCCTTTCACTGCAGTCTCCCTGCCATTTAAATTGGCTACACACGCCCTGTAAATGCCTCCAGTCTTCAAGCTTCACACTGTATATTACAGCATTTAGCCCCCCCGGTGGCAGGTGCTTCTTTGCCATCCCTCTCTTGAGAATGTTAAACACAGACACTTCACAATTGGAATTTCTAGCAGGCAGCTTTCATTTATGTGAAAGGCAAGATATTCCTGAAATAACTTGAAAACCAGAAGTTAAGGGGGAAGAAGTCCATTAACAAGTTGAAGCCTTGATCTACAAAAAGGCTTTTAACACTTTATCTAATCTAATTTGTATTTAATAAGACAGCTTTTCTCAAAGAGTGCATCCACAATGCCCGGTAAGAACCCCTGTGAATGAAATTAATGATTTCATATTTTCAGCAGAGTTCAGTTTTATATCTTTAGATATTCTGCTTAAAATTTGTAGATAGTCCTAGTGCTGCTTTGCCTTCCACAGATAATTAATTCCACTGATTAATTCTATTTGTTACTTTTAGAGAGGCAGCTGAGAGAGCTTCCATTCACAACTCTATTAGAGTTAGGTCAAAATAAAAAAGTTGCCCAAAATAACAGGAACAGGCTGTTGATTATGACCTGGGTCAAGAAGTCTTGCAAGTTGTAATTCATGCACTGAATCTAACCAAAGATTTGAAGTATACTTGAAGTCATGTCCAAATATGACTAAAGATTTGAGGATTTGACAGGCAAAATGATAATATACTTATTTTAGGTTTAAAATATCTGAGGACACAGTTTTCACATTTTTGAAGGCTCATCTCACTCCCCTGTGCTATTGCTGGCTATAAATATGCAAAGATCAGCTCTAGCCTCAGATTTACCTTCTTACCCCAACTACATTCAAATGATACTAAAAGACAAAATATGCCATGTGACAGCAGATGTTATGAGTTTATTCCTAGCCATTGGAGGAGCACGTAGATGTGTGATTGCTTGCACTGATCCTCTTTACTGCCTAGTAAGTACTGGTGAAATAATAGAGCAAAAATAACAGATACAGGAATTATGGGAACCAGTCTTTTACACTCACAAGGGAATTAACTATATGATCTTCTATAGCAGTTTTTTTGTGTTGTGTTTTTTTGTTGTTTTTGGAGTGCATTTTTAAATGTGATAAGCAGTACTGTATATTTCTGGCTATACACCCTAGCCAATGACTCCATTTGAGAACAGCTTTTCTTTCATTGTCTCTATGAAAATACCACTAGTTCCACTTTTCTTTGGGTCAATATTAAAACCGAAGCATTATAATCAGTTTCTGCTTGGCAGGGTCAACAGTATCAGTCTGTACAACTATAAACACTACAGTCTGACAGTGTCTTTTTGTTGATAACCTGAGTCTTGGCAGGACTAACTTCAGCCTCAAGACATGCAAGAGAAACAGAAAAGAAGAAAAGCATCTCAACGACTACACTTCAACTTTGTTAACAGTCTCATCATGTGAAACTACATTGGAAACATTCTCTACCTTTTGTCTTTTGTTCACCTGTGCCAAACAATATTAAAATTACCTTTCAAGCTGAAATTTTGAAGGAGATTATTACTTCTTCTCAGTCTTGAGCGCAATATCAAAACCAGGAAAAGCTGCACACAAAATTCCTGATGTATAACACTTTGAACTAACCAAGTTAACTCAGATCAAACCTGGCCAAGCAAATACTGTAGTACTCTGTGCAGGTCTGGAGATCACTTCACAGCAAAGCACGTGGTTATCTCTGTCTCCTTGAATTGAAGGTGCTAAGCACTCCCCAAGCTACTATATAGAGTTGTACTGCCAAAGGAGAGCATCCTGCACTACAACTTGGTACTGCTTCAAAGAGGTTTTTTTTTTTATTTTTAAGCTGCTATTTGTAATCTAACTACAGACTTCAAGTCTTCAAATTTGTTTTATACTTTAAGCATGATGAAGGAAGCTGCTTCAGAGATTTTATAGCCAGAACAGAAATAGGTTTTCACAGATATTATGCAGTGTCATCCTAAGCCAGGGATGTGTGAGGAAGCTGTGGAAGTGATGCACTTTACCACATACAAGAGAAGGACACAGCTATCAACTTAACTAAAAAAAAACAGATACCATCTTTTCAGTTAGCTGGACCAACCTTCAGTTAGAAACTTCTAGCTGGTTTCAGTTAAAAAGAGTCCAAATATAATACAGAAGATAAAAGCCAAAAGAGTACATGGTGGCAGATAAAATGTATTTATTACATGATGTGATTACATATCTGTGAAAACAGAAATTCTACATCTCAACACAAGCCACTAAGACCACCGGGCAGTTTTCAAGAACCACACCGTTCATGGCTGCAGACAGATATGCAAGAGCAGGACAGACAACCCCTGCTGACTGAGCCTCATCACCAGTTCCAGTTCAGCACCCCAGAGCTTAGGTGGGGGTGGACGCAATTGGTGGACAACACACCATCAGACAGGGAGGATTTGAGTGATGCTGCCATGTACTGCCCCAGGACATGAGAGCTATTTCCAGGGTAAACTCTGCAAGGCTGGACAGAACCCCAGATTAGAACTGCGTCCTACACAGTTTTCCTGTCTTTTCCATCACAGGAATTGGAAGAGACAGCTTCAGTAACAGTGCCACCTCCCCTCTGAAAGCCTCTGCTTTTCTATTAATAATTTCTTGCATCTCACTCTCATCATGAAATGCAGTACAGTGAGATGTCTGTGCCACTGACTAAAGAATGCCATACCCATGCCCATTCAGCTGCTGAACTTTCTAAAGGCTCTTTACTCTGTTCATGCTACCTGAAGAAACTTTTAAAATAAAAGACATTTCACCACTCTCCCCCTCACATCAGTCTTATTAAAAGAAAAAACAAAACAAAACTCTTTTGACCTCACAATGCGGGTTACTAAAAGTCTTTTGAGATGTCTGCTGTATCAGCCTGCAGAAATTCATACCGAGATGCCACAACCAGCATTACTGAAATCTTAACTAGGAAAAACTTCACTTTCTCCTTTATTTCCCTACCTTTTCATCAATATCTCCTGCAAGAAAAAGTGAGTAGAGCTGGCTAGACCTATAGTGACCCACTTCACATTCTTTTCTCATTTTGAGCAGGTAACAGTGGAAGACAAAACTTGCATTAAGAACACCCTCCACTGCCATACAGACAGAAAAAAATTTTCTTGGCGGGGGGGGGGGAGCTGTGTGAAGTATATTTGCAGCAGAAACTACTTTTATTGGAATTTCATTGCTGCAAACTAAATTAATGTTGACTGTGATCCTTCTTCCCTATGCATTTATTTCTGTATGCAACACATTAAAATGGGTAAGAGGAAGTATACACAATTATAGAACAGTCCAAAGCATATGGGACCAAAAATTAATGGGTGTAACAACACAGATTTTAAATACTCTGCTTTCCTCTATCATGAAAATATCATAGATGATGAGAATGCAACTAGTTAAGTACCCCATTCCCATTTGGTGCAGTATTGCCTCTGGGAAGAAAACCCTCAGTGAATCAGAGCTGCACTTGTATCATATAATTGCCAGTAACCTGGCACAGGCCCAGGATGTGTAGGTTGTTCTGCAAACACTGAAACAAAGTCCAACTTTGCTATGAATTCTTGTCCCCTACATTTTCCCATCCCATAATAATATTCTCAGCATTCTTGTGTCTCAGACTCTACCCTAAGACCATCAGTCCCAAACCACCTTATGCACCATCTTCAGCTGATAACTACAATGTTCCCCAGGTCCCTTACACAATCTAAACTCCATCCTGACATTTCCTTTGATTGGATAAAGTAAAGGCCTTAATGCAGAGTATCTGGAAATACAAGGAGGGGGAAAGGGAGGAGAGTGCATGGATAGTCCTTTACAAGAAAGGATAAAGTCACCTAGAAGTGACTGAATTCTATAAAACCATCAGAAGGTGATCTGCATGACTCAAGAAGAAAGCACCACACAAAAAAACCCTACCCAACAAAAACAAAAACAACAACAACAACAAAAACAACAAAAACAAAACCACCACAACCAACAAACAACATGACACAAATACCCACACCCCATCTCCTCAAGAAGAGTTGTCAGTCTGCAAATTATAATTGAAGCGGTTGTCAGATCATTTCCAGCCCAGACTACAGATATTCTGAGGAAAACACTGAGCTCTGACATTTTTCTAGAAAATGCTTTCATGGAAAGACTTGTATCATTCCACCTCAAACAACTATCACTATCTCCTCAATACTATGTGTATAATACCAATGTGATTTCTAACAGTAACTAATCACATTTAATATTATGTGATTACTTTGCACATTACTTTTAAAAAGTCAATTTATTTGTACATCTATACTGCACAGTTTTGCAAGTATGAGGAATGTGTTCATTTGTGCACTCTATACCATGCCAACAACTCATTGGGTAATGTTGACCCCAAGATGCATTTTCAGGTCCAATTATACTATGGGGGCATATTATAAAGAAGATACACACAAATCCCATTATTGTTAATGGAAACTATGTGCCTTGCATCTCCCATATACTGTTTAAAAAAAATTTATGCTCCACAGAATTTTTAATAACTCATTCTACACAGTATGAACCTTTTATCTTAAAACTCTGCTCTATTATAAAGGGATATGTTTACAAAAGATGAGTCTTATGGAAAGGTTAGAAACTCCTTTTGAATTTCTAACATTTTCTTTTGAATACTAAAAAATGTGAAGTAGTCTGTATCACTCAACCTAATTTTTGAATCTACCTTCATTAACATTGCTGGCTGAAGCCAATTGCAAATGCCTTAAGGTTTATAGCCTCATAAACCAAGTGTGACAGGTCAAATTTTATTGTTTGCTCCATCCATCATTACTGACACAGTAATTCAAAGTACACAAGGCACAGTCTATTCACTGCTGCTTCTTTCTCCCTGTGAACCTGCTGCAATTTTAATGTAGAAACTTAGTTATAAAGTATATTGTCTTCTGTCATTCAGTGCAGGCTACTTTCACACATGCACAAAGAAAAAGCCCCATATTAGGTTTTTCTTGAAGCAGCATCTAACATTCTCCCCTTTGGGGAAATGTGCCCAAGCAAGTTATCATTGGCAATGCATTTAATCAACAAATACTTGTAATAAATCTAATGAAATATGATAATGAAAAAAAAATATCAGCCACAGAACAACCAACAGGAAAACAAAACAAAAAATCCAACTTTGAGTGATGCAATGAACTGTCAAATTACTGTGTAAAACATCGCTGATAGGCCTACATCATCCAGCCTAAAGATGGGCATGTAACTTCATTTTTCAGGATGCTAATGAGATGCAGTCTCATTTAATGCAACAAGGCTTTAGCACATATATTTAAAAAGACTCTCTAGAAAAAGGTTGGGTTTTTTTGAGATTTTGGAATACTGAGCAACCAACAGCAGGAGTGTTACATATTCAGATTTCTAATTATTGGCAGTAGTTACCTGGGTGCCTAAATAAAAACATTGTTTTTAACACTGTAGGAGCTCATAAATAGGATGGAGAAAAAAAAAATAAATCCGTGACATTCTAAACATTATTTCATCCCTTCAGAAAACAAACAAATATGAGCAAATCAGAAAGGCACAGGAAGCAAACATTTCCTGCAGTGAGCTGCCCTTCTTCAGCATCACTCTGCTAGAAAAGCCAGAATCCTTCCCCTTTAAAAAAGCCAAACATCCCTCACAAAACACCAAAACCAGAATGAGACATGAATATAGATAAACATCATTTCCTCATTCTACAAATTGTCATAATGAAATCCCTAAATACTTACTGTTTCTTGCCAACAGCTTGGCTGAGTATTTTACACACACATAACTCAACCTCCACTCCCCCCTCACAGGTTTCTTTGTCTGATCTGGGAACAGCTGACACATCAACAGAAGTTGTGTTATCATACAGCAGGTCTAATTACTAAGAGACTAATTACTGCTAAGAGTCCTAGGGACTCTTGGTGGGTAAATATAAAATGAATATATCCATAAAGAAAATACATTTAGGTGAATCCTATTAATTGAATTCTAATAAATTTAAATGAATGCAATAATATTTTAAAAGCACAAACATCCCACAATGGTGTATTAACTTGCTTTGCTTATTTAGAATTTATTATCCCATGGGAGTACTGGTGAAACAAGATAACCATCAAGAAGCCCTGCACTTCTGCAGCACCAAAAAGAGGAGTTCTTTCAGTCAGTTTAGAGAGATATAGAAATATTATCAGAGCCATTTGGGAAAACTGACTTGTAAAGAATTTACAGGAGTTGGATGCAAAAGAAGCAACCTTACGCTTTCTGAAACATCATCTCTTCCTGTCACTCCATGATGGAGCACAATTCTTGGAAAACTGAAGGTTATTTTATTCTGCACAGGTTCTTATATTGCATTTCCCAGCATGGTATTTATACACTACTGCTGCAGCTGCATATTGAGGTGGGGTTTTTTTAGGGAGTTTAGAACAATATTTTCTCTCTACTAAAGCTACCAAAACACAAAGATTGAATTACTTACAACAACATGCCTAATAAAGACATTTTAATTACAATTTCCTCCAGATTCTGTGGGCTTAACCTCATAATTAAAACATTTGACTCTAACAAGCCTTATCTATGGTAAAATAACAGATTCAGAAATTAAAAAGAAAATACAGATTTAGATACTGACAAAATTTGTTAATCACAAAGAACCCAGCCTGTGCAAAGTCAAATTGTTTTGAACTGAGCAATGTTAGAATATGGAGAAAAACTAAAAATACTGTTTTCCTGCTAGGCAAGGTTAGAGAAAGGAAATAAACATTGTTATTCTCCAATTAGACCAACCTGCTTAACCCATAGTAGTTAAAACTTGGGAGATACAACTCTGGATAAGTTTTGCTTTCTGGCTCACTAGCCAAAGCAAAAATCAAAGTGATAGAAATTGTAAGCCATGTCTCTTAAAGGAAATTATATAAAAGAACAACAAATGCTGTGGTCCAGAAGCAAAGCAATCTCCTTCTCTAACACTGACCAGTGGCTTTAGCAGTTTTAAGTAGCCAGTTCTCACAATCAAGTATCCTCTGTGTAAGAGGATTCTTCATGGTATTAGACTTTTTTTCACTAACATGGTTCTGCAAATACAGATTGGTAAAGACTCTTTCTGCAAAGACTAATGGGATAGAAACAAGCAGCCTCTATAAGAGCATCACATCTTGGGCCACAGCAATTTCTCATTAATTCGTAGAATCTCAAACACAGCAATACGACAAAGCAGCCCCAGCCCTGTAAAAGTGCCCAGAGCTATTTGTTTTTTCCCTTTATCAGTTGATTCAGTGCAGAAGCCTTTATTTTGGCTGTTCTCACAACTCATACTATGCCAGGTGAAGTATCTTGGAAACACACATTCTTTTATGGGTTTAGCTGGGAAGTTGTCACGCAAGTAGCCAGAATGCACAGATCAGTGGTTATATAGGCTTAGTTTTTCCCAGTTAGCATATAAAATCAGTAAAGGATTGTCTGGGGTTTTAAATTTACTATCTGACACCACTGAAAAGCAAAAGCTTCTTCACTTCAACATGAAACTAAATGGGATTTGAAAGGAAGCTCAGGAATTTGCTGAATTGTGTGGTTATTTGAGCAGAGTTCAAAAATGGTATATCCCTGCTTCCTCAGACTGTAACACAAGGTTACTCTAATCAGAGGAAAGCACAGACCTCTTTGTCCTGGATTGTTTATTTGTAGCCAAAACACCCTGGTGATGCAGCACTAGAAAAAATATTGAAGACAAAAGTCATTTTTCGAGTACAATAATAAAAGATAAATGTTGTTCTCACAGAATATACAAAAATACCCCTTCAACATAACTATCAAGACCGTGGCAGGGATTACAAGGTAGAGAAGAGCCCAGACATTCCTTATTCCTGATTCTCTGCTGAATGCTTGAGACCACGCAAAGAAAAAAGACCATATAACTAACAGGATTGTCTCTAGGATAAACAGTGCTTCATAAAGTAACATTGCTCACCTAGTGCTTCAAGCCAAATAAACTGTGCAGCTGCAGCAGGCGTAGTAGAAAGCTCTATGTGCTTTGCCTTCCAAGACACAAAGTTTATTATCTGGGACTTGATTATGCAATAACAGCTTCAAAGAGTTTATGTATTATAGGACTTGAGTCTCACTGGCTCAGGCTACAGGCTGAGAGAACATCTACCTTGATGGGAATACAGCAGCCAGATGAGCCCTAGTCAGATGAGTGGTTTACAAAGGTACTTGGCATTAGGCAAATTCTAGTGCTCCCACAGTCCTCTGGAGTGTCCCTGTTATTTGTGAGAATAAAGTCACTAATACCAAAAGCCTCATACCAGATATACTGCTGCAGTTTGGAAACCCCCTTCCACAAAATGTATCAAGTAGTGAAATATGAAAGAATGTTGAAAACCTACTACTGCAATAAGGAAGTAGTAATGCCTCTGTAAAATATTCTTACTGTAGAAAAGTCCATCAGAACAACCACAACCCATGAAACTATTGATTTCCACCAGAAAGATATTTGAATACTCCATCAAAAATCCTGACCAGTTTGCTCAGAAAATGCCAGGAAACTTAGCAATGGTACTGTTGCATTTTATATAGACACATTCAGTTTACCACAAACAGCCATACGTCCCCTAAATCACACAAGCTTCAAAATAGCTTTCAAATCATGTCTTCAAATTAGCTCTAAGTTTTATTAAGGGAGTGAGTCTGGAGCTTTCCAAGCTACATGAATTGCAATTCACCCACCCTATTTCCTTAATTGTCCCTTACAAAAGCAAAGCTAAAAATTAACACAGAATTAATCCAACTTTATGTAACTGAGGAAAAGACAGGTCTTAATGCTTCCTAAACCTCTGACAAGTACCTTGTTTTTCATCAGAAAAGAACAAACCACAGATAGGTAAAGCTGTGCAACAGCTCTCCAATCTAGAGGGCAGGCAAATCAGTTCACAACTAGATCATGAAAAAACAAACCATTTTACACTAAATGCTCAACACTTGGATACTTTAACAAATATTTTTTAATTTTGCTTCTGAATATAGACCCCTCCAAATTAAACATAGCAGCCCACACATTTAACTGTCTTGCTCTTCAGGTTGTTATTTTTTCCCATTTGAAGACTGTTGGAAAACTATTTCTATTGCATATCCCTTAATTTCAAATGTTACCTGATGTCATGACAACAGGAGGTGATTTTTCCTAACAAAAAGATACATGATCATGGACTTAATTAGCTTGCAATGATTTAATTAAAATTTGCAGAACAGTGTATACCTTATTAAAGCATAATAATTATAGCAATGTACCTTCCCATCTTTGAAGGGACTATTAGTCATTGAGGTGTATGTTTTGTAATTTAAGATTATCCTTATTTTTATTTTCTAATTAGTTAAGTGCAGTCATTGTCATGTTCAGGTAATTGCTTTATTAACTAGCTTAATTAAACTTCCTGTAAAACCAACAGCTAGTTATTCTTCTTAATGTGTTGTTGACAAAAACATTAACTAATTACACAGCGCTCTTTATATGGCTTCCTTACCTCGTAAGCTTATTTTGTTAGTACTTTAAAGAGCTTTCAAAACTCTGACTGCAATATACTATGGAAGTACTTTGTATTGTCAGAGAATTAAATAGAGCTTTTATACCCAGGAAGTAGCAATTTCTCTTCATAATGTGAGAGAAAGCATGCACATTTAAAAATATTTGTATTTTAGGCAATAACTAAAGGTTCAGTGAAATTTTTGACAAACCTAAAGACTATAGAGTTCAAAGTTAACATGAGAGGGTGATAAAGAGTTTAAGTTTCCAGAAATATAACAATTACAAAAGTCCAAAAAATGCTAGGAACAGTTGCTTTAAATAGGGTACAAGGACTGAGTAAATACAGGCCACATCTGTGTTCAAGTTCTGTCATGTACAAGCACTGAAATAGTGCTGCAAATAAAGAATCCCACCACTGAGAAGATTTAGTTTGACATCTGGAAAACTAAGAACAAAAAAAACCCCACTGCACACCACAGCCAGACATCTTCATCCCCTTCAACTTTAGCACTTCTGTGAAGCAGATGAAATAACCAATATCAACAATGGAGACACTTCAGACAAAGAAGCAGAAAGGTTTGGTGCCTAAAACTAGTGGTGAGATTTTTCAAGCAGTACAATTCTCACACATGAAATCAATTTAAGATTCAAAGCACTCAGTACCTTGTGTCTGCTATTGCAACAATTCAGATGACACTTGCAAATCTCTTGTAGCACAAGATATAGACATATCCTCCTCATAATTTTCAACATTTCCCCATTTATCTTTGTGTTGGAAATGTACACCTTTGAATATTTTACAATGGAAGATGAAAGAGATAAAAAGATTCCTTTGACTAGCCCTCACTATATTAGTTGAGACACTAAAGGCTTAGTATTGGTGGAACTGAGCAATGAACTTAAAAATCCCGAGCCTCTATCAACATTGACCAATAAGCTTAAATATGGTGATTGGTAGTTTACTTTACCCCCCTTGTGCTATTGAGTGCTTTAGATTAAATCATTCTCCCCACTTTTATCAAAAAAAAAAAAAAAAAAAAAAAAAAAAAAGGCTCACCTCTAGGTCTATAATGTCCTCCTTCAGGAAGAAAATACCACTAATTAAGAACACTGATTTTGAGGAAAGGCCATTCAGATGGAAAACCCATCACAGTAACTACCAAGGATGCCTGGACCTGCCCTTAACCCAACACCTTAACCTCATGGGGATTATGACAGGTTTGGGTTTTTTTTACCTAGTATCACTCACTGAGCATCTCTAGAGACACCCAGGCCTAACACCACGTTGCCATAACAGTCCTCTGGAATATGCCACACAGTCAATATTTCTGCAGGGCCTACTGCATTTCCTCTGCTGCTTTGCAAACAGCTGCCTTCGGAGTCCTCATCTCTTAGAATTGAAGTGGATGAGCACAGTCACTTTCCAGAATCACCAACACTACAACTAACATAAACAAAATGCTTTACTTTAAAATTCAGTCTCCACAGACAGCCCCAGAACAAAGAGCATAACAGTCTAAGGATCATCAAACTGCACAAACCAGCAAGATGATAATGATTTTGCTATTTGCTGCATAGCCTCTATGAACAGAAGATTTTATTATCCAGTGAGGAATGAGTAAGACATCATTTAAGAAAACAACAACTTAAAATGCATTTTGTGTTACTTTCCTGGAACTGAATCCTTAAAGATTTAAGTTTCAGAAGAAGAGAACAAATCAAAGTCCTCAAGCTCTGTTGAATGTCATTCCAGATCAAGTCTTAGTTTTGCTTTAAGGTGTGAAACCAAATGTTGAAGCAGAAACTAAAAATGCCAAGCAATGTTATGAGGAATACTCAGGACCTGTTTAGAATGAAATTTCAATTGAAGTCAAAGTTGCAATGGAAAAAGAATATGCTCCTTTCTTGAAGCGCAGTACTTTGATGAAGAGGTCTACGTAAGAACCATTATCAGCCTGCCTTATCTAAAGATGTGGATGACTCCACTTTTGTATAAGAATCCAAGAATCACAGTAGTTCAGCCCTGAAATTCCTCAGCCTAGTATACTGACAAGTCTCAGACACTTAAAAGCAAGAAAATTAAAAAGGAGTAAAAGAAAGAGCAAATAACAAACAGAACAAATCAGTCCTGCTGAACTAAATCAATAATCCCAGCTTCTGGTCATCACAGGCTTAGGGACTCAGCATGCCAGAAGTTTCCTGACTGCAGTGGATCTACTCTCTATGGATTTATTAATTCCTATTTATATCTTTAGCATGCACAATACTGTGTTGCAGTGAAGTTCACAACTTTACTTTGAGCTGAAATATTTTAAAAATACTTTGTTTTGAAACTACTGAATTATAGTTTCATTATATCGTTCTACGAGTCAAAACATTATTTTTTCAGTAATAGTCATGACTTCATATAAAACATGCTGAAGTTAATTCTGTGCTTCTTCACAGGTTCCACACCTGCAACCACCATTATGGCCCTTCATTTAGCACTTCCTATTGTACCATGTCAGCTTTGAGATGAAGAGAGGATAACTAAAGGCAATGAGAAGTCCAGGCAATTACAGAGAAACATAATATTTTGTGCTAGTCCTCAATTCCTTTTTTAATACTTAATTTGCATTTGTGCCTGGCAGTGATCATTACAATGTCTTCTGAGAAACACTGAGTATTATTTTGAGATCAAGTGGCTAAATGAGAACCTATGATGTGCACATTTGATTGTTTTTCGCTTAATGCAAATTACTGTGCATTTACCAACACACAAATTTATCTGCATTTTACCCATTCAACTTCTCCTTTCCTTTTTGTTCACTTTTACCTCAGCTAACAGTTTTGAGTATGGCAGGAGCAACCCCCAGTACAAACATCACTGACAGCATTGAATGGCAGCCCCTGGTCACCCCTGAAACACTTTGATGCTGCTCTGCCAGCCCATGAGCTCAAAACCCAAGCCCTGCCTCCCACCTAAGCCCCTGCTGCACTGGCAGGGAAAAGCAAATATCCAACTGAGCCAGGACAGGTGGAAATGCTGGAATGCACGTGAATCCTGCCTGAGTAGATGGCCAATACACAATTGCAGAAGAGTTTTTTTTCCCCTGAAATACAGTGCCTACTCTCCATCTTTTTGTTCACCAGTTTTGCAGGGATCCTTTAATTTCCCAGGATATCATTACATGTTCACCAAACAGCTGATGCAGAGCCAGATACATACAAAGGCAAAGCAGTATGGTATTCGGCCATACTCAAATGTCCATGTTTTGGGATTTTCAGTCAACACTAGACCATGCCAGCACCACAAAGCCAGAAATACTTGCCAATACCACTGCACATGAAATAACATTATCAAAGAAAACCTTTGATTTTAGTGACTTAAGGGCAAAATAGAAGAGTCATGATATCTGGTGTAAACTAATGGTGAATTTTGAGGGAAGCAGGTATATTCTGGTCATAAAAGGTAACAGAAACCTGCGATCATCAGTAATAAAATTATTGTTTGTTAGGGCATTAAAATATACCATTTAGTTTTAATGCTCTGCCTAATTATTTTCACCTCCATTATTAAATTCCCCTGCCCTGCCCAAAAGACAGAGAGGTAAAACTTTTAGAAGAAACCATAGAGATAATGTTCTGCAGGTTGCTGCAGGTCTACAATATGCTGTATACACTAAAGAAACAGTCCTGCTTTAGGCATCTCCTTGATATTGCATAAAGGTTAAGCAGATGCATATTATGTCACTAGAACTGGATGTTACAGAAAGTTTTTCAATTTGCATGACACTGAAGGAGCCCTCAAAAAAAAAAAAGTTTACTAAAAGCAATTATAAATCTGCAACGTGCCAAGCAACTTCTCCTGTGGCCCAGCACTCCAAAAGCACCAAAACCCTGCCCTCACTGGCAGGGGCATGGGGGCAAAGTTTGAGAAAAAAAACCTGCTGCACCCAAGAGACCAACACAATGCTGCAATTTTCAATTGTCAGGACTGGAGCAATTGACAGTCAAATACTTAAGTGAGGATGAGACAAAGTTGCTTCAATTTTTTTTTTTTTTTTAAAGTCTCCATTAAAAAAAGAAAAAATCTCACTTGGAGGCAACCTCAGGGAGGCACGTCTTTGATAGTCAAGCATGTCAGGAACATGACTTGTTTGATGCTTTCATTATAGCTGTCAGGATTACACAGTTATCACAATAGTTAGGTAAATTTATGACACTGGCAGAAATTCTACTGAAAAACATTTAGATCTCATGGTAAGAAATATAGAAGGTCAAATAAAGACTCAGCTAAATGATGCAGGTAAGATGCACAGAAGTGAGTTCAGCATAACAGAATAAGCAATGAAAGCTGTTTACTACAGCTTATTTTATATGCTCAAAAGTTCACACAGGAAAAGTTGTTTTCAAAATAAACCCAATTTTAATCCTAAAGTACCAATGCTAAACTATAGCATTACATAGTTTTAGAAAGTATTGAGTAGATCATTTAACATGTAACTTGGACCCCTTTTTCCACAAACCAATTTTGAAAGGATTAGTTTCTGCAGCCCTTTTGGCTCTCCAGATCCTTCAGCCAGAATATAAGATAAGCTTAAATGAATTAGACATGGCAGTATTTTAATAATTGTTTCCATAAACAGATGAAGAATTTAAGTTGCCCAGCTGAGAAAATAACTCAGCTGAAATATCATCACCACTGTTACATCACAGGATAGAGGATGCTTCCCCCCCATCACTTTATTTTCTGGATTTCAAGGGAGTTTTTTTTAAGGGCAGTTTTGCTGCCTGTCAGACCTTACCTTGCACTCAGGAAGAGGAGGAATATCTTAGGAGTATTCCCTAAACACTTCTACTGCCTGAAGTGTTTTTTTATCCCAAATATAGAAGGCTTCATTTGATAATGGGAGATACGGACTACTGAATGGATGTGAAGCTAGTTTCTTTTATTGAGTCAAACCCCAAAGTGATCATATGTTCAATACAACAAGTCAATTTATCCCCACTGGGTTATTGGATTGATTTTTTTATCATACCATATATGCTGCATCTGGCACACAAGCCTATTAAAACTGTGGTTTAAATGAATTGTAACATTACCCACACAGCCTGGGGGAATCTACCACAGAACAATAATACTGCAAAGTTATTTTACTATTTGGAGAGTGTATCTTAAACATGAGCTATCCCAAATCCTCTTGTCTGAGCAAGCCAATCTCAATTTTTTTCTGTTGCATCATCGATATTGAAAGTGTTCTACTTCATTAGCAAGAACAAGCTGTTTAGAGAATCATGAATCTCTTAAGATTCTGATTTGTCATTCCAATTTGCTGCTTTTAAGAATGTAAGTCTACATTTATCAGCACTTTTTTTTTTTTTTTTTTTTACATAGAATCATAGAATGATTTGGCTGGAAGAGACCTGTAAGATCAAGTCCAGCCATCAACCCTACACTGCCAGGGTCCCTAAACCACGTCCCTCAGCACCACGTCTACACGGTTTTTAAACACTTCCAGGGATGGGGACTCAACCACCTCCCGGGGCAGCCCATTCCAATGCCTAACCACCCTCTCTGTAAGGAAATTCTTCCTGATATCTAACCTAAATTTCCCTTGGTGCAACTCGAAGCCATTTCCCCTCGTCCTGTCATCTTTAACTAAGGCAAAGAGGTCGACCCCCACCTCCCTATAACTTCCCTTCAGGTAGTTGTA
>JAOEGS010009134.1:17638-27676 GCA_025447755.1 Corythornis vintsioides | reverse complement strand
CTCTTCTCCAGGCTGAACAACCCCAGCTCCTTCAGCCTGTCCCCACAGCAGAGCTGTTTCAGCCTCTGAGCATCTTTTTGGCCTCTTCTGGCCCTGCTCCGTCAGCTCCATGTCTCTCCTGTGCTAAGGGCTCCAGAGCTGGCTGCAATACTCCAGGGGAGGTCTTGCCAGAGCAGAGTGTCAAAAGCCTTTCAGAAGTCCAGATGATCACATGTACAGGTCATCCTTTGTCCATGGATGTAGTCACCTTATCATAGACAGCCACTAGGTTGGTCAGGCAGGACCTGCCCTTGCTGAAGCCATGTGGGTTCCTTCATCACCCCACTGCCTTCCATTTGCCCTGTTAGACCCTCTAGGAGAATCTGCTCCATGATCTTCCCAGGCACAGAGGTGATGCTGACAGGGTGAGAGTTTTCAGGGTCCTCCTTCCTACCCTTGTTAACAATGGGTGTGCCATGCCCCTGCTTCCAGTCCCCAGGGACTGCACCTGACTGCCAAGGCTTTTCAAATCTCATGGCAAGTGGGAGATGTTTTATACTGAATGCCATCAGAAGAAGCAGTGCTTTTATGTGTCATCCAACCCCCAGCTGATGCCCTGGGCAGCTGCAGTGTGGCAGGCTGGGGAGCAGAAGTGGGTCACGCAGAGCTGGCAAGAGCTGGGCCTTGTGTAACTGGCTGAGGGTGGCTGCTGCTGCTGCTGCAAGGAGAGAAATGCAGAGTGCTTGCAGTGTCAAACATTTTGCACACTTGACTTAACCTTTTGAAGTCATCTGCTTGCTCCAGGTGGGGAAACTGAGGCAGAAGTTACCTTATGGGATACAAGTTGGGATCATTCCCTGCTGTACTGCTGGCTGGGCCTGAGGTCCTATTGCACAGAACTTACAGTGTTGCTGGGTGGCACTAGGAGCTGGGGAATCTTAGGTTGTATATTGCCTGATTCCAGTTACCTCTGTGGCATTGGCTTGATTTCTTAGCTTTTCTTCCACCCCTGACCTCTACCCTTTTTGGTCCCAAATACTTCTGCTTGCTGAAAAAAAACCCACCTGATTAATTTGATTTACAGTTCTCCAATGAGAAGTCAGAGTGTGTTTTCACAAGAAAAAGCAATGGCTTTCATGTTGTAAAGGAGAACAAAAATACTGTATTTATTTTACTGGTTTTCTTACCCCATGTTAACAAGTTTCTAAATACCTTCTTATATGTACCCTTACATCTGTAACAAGCTTCTCCCATCTGCTCTATGCTCTATAATCCAAGAGTGACCCTGCTGCAATATGGCTGAATGATTGTTAGTGGGAGTGGAAAGGTCAATTTAGAGATTGCTGCTGTAATCTTTTAGTGCCTTAAAATGCTTTGAAATCTTTTATATTTATGCACTTTGATACTAGATTGTTTGGGCTTGGAAACTGTCCTCTGTCTTTGTGGTTTGTGAAAATTCATTTTGATTTCTTCAGAGAGAAACTTTTCACAGGTTATCCTTCCTTTGAAATAATGTTACTTCAAATGCACATACACTCATTACAAGACTTTCTTGCTTAATTTTGCAAGCTGAGGGTAAACTGGAAAGGTCAACTGGTGAGTCATTTTATCTGGTTTGAAACCCCATGACATTGATAACTGCTTCCATCCCCCCTAAAACCTGGTAGTCAAATTGTGCACGTGTCAACAGGAAAGCTGCTGTAAACAGCAGGGGAGATTTATTCTGAGATGTGTGTTTTGACTGTAGAGCTGTGTAACAGAAGGTGGGGAAAAGACAGAATTCCTCTGTGTTTCTTTTAATTGAAGGAGGAGGTGAATTGTGAGTCCTCTTCTAGAAAATGGATCTTTGTTTTTCTGAGTGAATCTATAAAACCCCTTGAAATTGCCATCTTTGGCTGTTAGCCAGGTAGTTTCCTAAACAAGCTGAATTGATTATCTAAACCAGTTATTTGTTATGTTAACATTGGATTTGGGATATATATTCTCACATAATTTACCTTCACGTTCTATAAGTTCAGCCGTGTAAGGTATATTTAATCCTATATCCCCTTCCAAAGCTGAAGAAAAATGTCTTTTCTTGCCATAAAGTGAGCAGTAACTAATCCTGCTGGCAGCTTGAAGCAGAAAATAAGCCAGTGTGCTGCCTTCCATGGAACCTCTGTGTGTCCTTCAGCAGTGAGCCTAAAAATTAGCAGTCCACAAGCAAACATGGTGCTTTTTTTTGTGTGTGCAGTTGTTACTGAAGGTGTAGCAGGTCCTGAGCTGTGTTTTCACTGCTGAGAAGGGGGGTGTGCTGCTCTGACTGCTGCCTGCCTAGGGGCATGGGTGATTGCAACAGCCAGCTGCTCACACTGACAACAAATAGCTTCGTTTTTGAGATCAAATCTCTCCTTTCACCTCCCACCCAAGTCTCAGATGGTTGGAGAGGGTTCCTTTCAGTACGATGCTGAAGAGCACGCTGCCTTTTGTTAAAGCAGAGTTTCAAAAGGACGTTGCCAGAGGATGGCAAAAGTTCACAGCAGCATGAAGACTGTGGAGGGAGGGTTTAGTTAACCCCTGTATTGATGTTTCTGTCTGTGGACCTGGCTAAAGCATCAACCTGATTTAAAATGGCTTTGTGAATGTTTCTTCCCAATGCCAAAGTGCTTCAGTGCAGGGTTGTAAGCTGCAGAAGTTCTGTTTTGATGGGCAGTGGATATTGAAAAGGGATGGAGCAACAGCAAGGGGTCTGCAAATAACAGTGGGGTCAAATCCCCAGTGTGAAGCTTGGCGTTGTGATTTTCTTTTATTTAGAATTGTATTTTAAAATTTTTCCTTCTGGAGTCAGCTGCTTGTTTAAACCAAACTGATAAGATAGTTTTCCATTCCTGAAGTTCCTAGCAAAATGCTAAGTCCATAAAAAAGGTGGAAAACAGGGTTTGTCAGAACAGCTTAGAGAACAAGCAACATGATTTTGTGGTGGGTGTGGAAGTTTGGGTGGTTGGCTGACTATTATTGGTCGTTTGTGGTTTTAAACACAGCAATAGCTTGACGTTTGCTGGATTTTACCTTTGAGACCTTAAAAATAATAAAGTTGCAGCTCTTTTCCACCTACCATAGCATCTGAGAAGAACCTATGTAGCCCAGTAAGAAAAGACAGACAAATCTATCGTGCTGCCTCCTCATTGGATTATTTACTGTACATCCATCCCATCATCTGCACATTGCTGTCTGTTTCTCACAGATGATGCATTTCATTTGTGAGTAACTGTCTTCTGGCAGCAGCCACTCTGCTTATTATTTTGTGGGTGCTGCAGAAACAATAATCACAATTATTATGGGAATTAATCAAACTGGGGGGGACTTGCTGCTGCTTCTGCTTGGGGGAACTGCAGCTAAAGTTTTTCCTTGGGCCTCTTTGGAATTTGGTGAGGGTTTGGAATTTGGATCTGTGAGGATTAGTTCTGTCTCTGCAGCAGCTCCAGGTGGTGAGCACAGTTACACAGACCAAGATGTGCAATGGCAGTGGAGGGGCAGCAAGCTGCCAGGAGCTCCTCACACTTCCACAGCAGAGCAGCTGCCTGATGAGCTGGCCTGACCTCTGCAGTCAAACCACAGTTCAGCTCATCTGTGGGCTCCTCTGATGTCTCATGTCAGGATCTCTGTTTTCTGAAGGTAGGGCAGTTGGAGATGGCTGCTCTCACCTGCCAGAGCAGCCTGTGCAGCACCTGGAGGTGACCATCCTTGCCAGCTTGTTTCTTCAGCAGTGTGAAGCTCCATGCCTCTCCCATGACAGCCTTCACACCTTTGCTGGCATCACTTTCTCCCCATGGCACAGGCTGTCTTGGAAGTCATCCTCTTTTCCTGCTTGCTCTGCTCAGATCCCACCTAATGACTCAGTAATTCCACAGTGGCAGTAAAGCAACCATCCTAGTCATGGTGATTTTCTTTTATGGGCTTCTGGGTGTATCCCATTTGGTTTTTGCTTAGGCTGTGAGCTCTTGGGTGGGCAGCTTTCTGGCTCTTGCCTCCTGTGTGCTCCTGCCACATCATCAGCATGTGTTAACCCCTGCCAGCACTGTGACAACTCTGCCTTGGGATGCTGGGGACTCCATTTCCTTGCAGTTGCCCTAAAGTTGTGCAGTGAACAAGATTCAAGGTCTAAGTGAAAGGCAGGGCAAGTTCCCTTCCATTTGTACTCCACGTGTGCTTTAAAGAGTGGCTAAGTTATAGTGACTGCTGAAATTAATTAGAATCAGTGATAAGAAAGAGGATTTACTGGTGTTTCCATTAGGATTTATTAAGTCTCGTGTAATCAAATGGGATCAAAATGTTATCACCTTCTGAGGGTCATTGTCAGTAATGTAAGAAAGTGATTATTCTAGTGTCTTGCCTTAGGGAAAGCTGGAATGACTGGGGAGAAAGAAAAACTAAGAGGTGTGATGCAGTGCATTTAGGTGTGTAACACCCATGTATTTGATGTGGGCATGAAACAGTTTCAGGCCGTGTCAAACAACAGTGTGTGGTTTTCACTTTGAGCTCTAACAAGGAACTATAGTGTAAATAAAGGGCTGATATTTTCAGTCAAATCAAAAGAGAAATAGAAACTAATAAAATCCATTTTTTTTCTACTGAAATGATGGGTAATAGGAACTCCGGGTTTAGATTTGGGTGCTGATTTTTGAGTGTATCACTTTACATCTCTTAAAAAGCTTGATTTTCAAAACTGAGATACTGCAGCCATTCTGGAAATTAATTAAAGTGACATTAATGACATTTGAAGTCTGTAATCACTGCAGCAAGCACTCTGGTGTGGACGTTCACGTGGAGCATTGATGGTATACATGCTGCCTGTGTAAGCAGAGGGGGAATCTTAGTTTATTATTGTTGCACAATTTTAGTCAAAAGCAGAGGAGATCAAGTGTTCATTAAAATTCCCTGCTTCCATAAAGGATTGGAGATGTTTTTTCCACCTTGCTGTTGCTCTGTTCTGCTGGTGTCTCTCATAAGCACCACTATCAGTTAGTGCTGGCAGGATGAAGCCCTAAGGGGGTTAGAACAGCATGAGTTTTATCTTGGCTTTGTCCTGTCTGATGGCAGCTTCTGCTTGTGGCTAAAATGTTCTGCAACACTTGCACCAGATTGATGTTCCTTAAATTTTTTGCTAGGATTAACATCATCTGCTTCAGTCTCCCACAGATTTACCTGGGAGTATACCCCATAGTTACAGAAGAATAGCATATTGGAGATTAGGGTGACAAACATTTATCTCCACTAATAAAGCAGAGACTTGGATTTCATCCATTTCAAAGCTGTGAATATGGTAGTTATCTCTTGAGCAAGGATTAAACTATTTGTCCTGCCATTTCTTTGGTGTTCTTTAATTGTATTTCAGCTTTCTCCTGCATTTTAAGGAATGTTTTTACAGTGCAGACGAGTCCAGGCAGTTTTTAACCCAGCAAAGAGTCTGTCCAGTCCATGAGCTGCCAGCTCCTCCATGAGAACACTGTGAGAGGCAGTGTCAAAGGCTTTACTAGGCATCCCCAGCTTTCCCCTATCCACTAGGTGGGTCTCCTGCTCAGAAAGGACATCAGGTTGGTCAGAGGACTTGCCCTTCACCAGCTCATGTTGGCTTGGTCTGATCCCCTGGCTGAGCCATCTCCATCACCTTCCCTGGTCAGAGGTATCTGGAGACAGGTTAGTTATTGTAAAGCACTTTGTAAATAATAAGTAGTAGTAGAAAAATAATTATAAAGGTACTGAAGCATAATAAATTGTCCTCATAAAACTCAGAAGAACTGGTTTTCAAATGGAGAACTCCAATCTGGGGTTTTCTGCCTGTAAGAATCCAGAGACATTTTTTGTGGTTGCATTTCATTTGCAATTTATGAAATAACTTCTTTTCATGATGTCAAATGATCTAAAATGCTAACTAGAGAGCTGGTTTTCTTCATTGCATGGATGTGAAGGAAGCATTAAGACCTAGCTTTTCAAGTGAGATTTTGCTAGGGAAGAAAAACAGGTATTGATGTGTTGTGCATTACTTTTGTGGCTTATCTTGAGTCTGGAAGCATGTCAGTGAGGAAGTTTGGTGTGTTGGAAGCCTGTCTTTGGTTTCCTCTCCTTAGCCTCTTGAACAGTAGCAAAGTCTCTTCATTTGTACTGTGAATTTGTCACTTGTGTGCAAGTTCTGTAAGAAATTGGCAGGCGTGGTGCCCAGCGTGGCTGGGGGTGAGTGGGCACAGAGAGCCCTCCTGAGTGCTGAAATGAGGTGAGATCATCCATGTGAAACTGCTGAAACTCTTCTTTGCCTTGAAGAAAACTCCATTTCTTTTGAAAAGAGAGGAAATCCACAGCTTTCCTGCTTTAACACAGCTTGGTGCCTCTAGGATCTTGCAGAACAGGCAGAGGAGGTAGCTCTGGAGCAGAGCATTGGCAGGTCATTGTGTGCCAAGTTCTTCTCAGCCCCCCAGTGGAGCCCAGTCAAGAGGCTTGTGGTTTGAGTGCTGTTCTGCTGTGTTTTCAAGGAATGCTGTGCAGAACTGGCCTTACCTAGGGGAAAAAGCAGCACTGTTGGCTTACATCATGCAAGGTAAAATTAGTGACTGCATTAATAACAACTCATTTTCCAGGCATGAGCTGAAAGGCAGTTGCATGGCAGTGCTGTATGGGGAAGAAGCAGCCAGCTCAGATTTTATATGGTGCTTGGTCATATTTCCCTCCTCCTTCTGTCCTTTATATTGACATTAATGTTAATTAGTTACTTGCAGCAACCAAAAAGTATTGATGAAAGCCTGCAAACCCAACAGTGCTTGTGTAAAATGAGTTTCCTGCTATAGCAGATATTTCTGCAGTAATTGACACAAACCAGCCTCAGATGGGGAGGCAGAGGCAAGCTGGTTTTCTGATTAATTCCCCATGTTCTGGGGTTATTTCATGCTAACAGTGAAGAGAAGATGGTAAATATGAGGCCAGATGCTCCACCTGTGTCCTCAGCTGAAGTTCTGGCCTGAATAATTTATTAAGGTGCTGTCCTTTGCATTCTCTTCAACTAGGGGTCTTACCATAAAAGTACTGGAATATAAAAACATAAAACCACCTTCTTGTTTTCCTTTGCATTTGTGGAAGCAGAGGAGCACTGCAGGCAATGCAAATTGCAGTGTGGGAAAAAGAAACACTCGTTTGTAACCTTATTCCCCCAGATGTTTATTTAATTGCAGGTGTTGAAGTGATTCATATAAGGCTGTAAGGATGCTTTAAAGGGTTTGGTTTGACTGGGCTTTGTTTATGGCTTTGTGCTGGGTTTTGTTTGGCTTATTTTTAAAAAGATGAATGAATAGGCTCTTTTGTTACCCCAGATAATCTAAAAAAAAAAAAAAAAAAAAGAAGATGTTATGAAATAAGAACTGATCCCAAGTAATGTTTTCCTCTTTGAAGGCAGAAGCAGTTACCTGGTGCCAGTTTTAGTGTGATGTCCCAAACAGCACAGGAGGTCCCTGCTGCAGAGACAGGCTTTAGAAGAGCTGCTGTTCTCTCCTGTTTGACAGGATCCTCCTGAGGTCCCCCTCTTGTTTTCAGCTTCTCCTTTTTGTGAAGGAATGTCTAAATATTATAAAAGGTCAGGTGGTTGCTAAGTAGTGGATGGCTTCAGGCTCTAAAAATGCTGCCTGTTCATGGCCCTGCCATCTGTAGGAGCAGCAGCCCATCATCAAGTGACTATTGATCTACCTCTGGTGCTGTCGTGGCTGCCAAATGAGAAATGGCTTCAACTCCTAACCCGGGCCAGCAGCTTTCTTATTGTAAGGCAGACAGAAATGCTATTGATCTCCCTGGCTGCAGTGTGCTTTGCACAGCTTGCCAGCATCACCGTGCTGTCCTCCTTCCTCGGGCTAATTAGCTCATCATTTAATGCACCAGAGACAGTCGAGCCCCAAGGGAATATGCTCTAGCTTCCAACGTGGGGGACCTCTTGGGAGCGTGGTGCTTGGCTCAGCTTTTGCACACTCACTCACACACTCCAGGTGTTGTTTCCTGCACGCTGAAGAGGACCAGAGCCTTGGCCAACCTCCCCTGCAATAGCTCCAGGGATGGGGCCTCAACCACCTCCCTGGGGAGCCTGTGCCACTGATCACCACCCTCAAGGGAAACAACTTCTTCCTGAGATCCAGTCTCAATCTCAATTTAAACCCATTCCCCCTCATCCTTTCACTGCAGGTCCTTGGAAACAGCCCCTCTGCAGCCTTCCTGTATCATGGCAATCCTCTGGTTCATGAGCTACAGCCAGATTCAGTCACATCTGAGAGTCAGTTTTATATAGCTTTTTTTTTTACTGGTTCTTTTTTGTCATGGTAAAACACCAACCAGACAAAAAGTCCAGTGATAAATTGTTTTAAATAAAAGTTAGTGTGTTGATGGATCCTTCTTCCTAAGAAAAAATGTTCTTAATCCTCCTATTGCTATCATGGGCAGAAGGTTGCAGGACAATTCAGGTTGAATCACACATATTCTGAAATATAAGTTGTATCTTGGTTTTCTGTTCCACGTTGCTGAGCACAGTATGAGGCAGGGTGTACAGGAGGTGGAAAAAAAAAGCCCAGATAATCCCTCAGGGAAGTTATTCTTTGCATCTATGATTTCATTTATTAACATATACACCCACACTCCAGATAAATTCGTTTTGTGTATGAAAAAAAGAGTTTAATCTATGAGGACACTTAAAATTTACTTGAAAGAAGGGAACTTCTAATCTCTGAAAGCATCCCCAAAGTGCAATTAACTATTCTGATGTCCTGATGATTCAACAGATGCTTCTGTAAACTAGAACACATCTGTCAGATTCCAGAACTGCTATTGCCACTCTGTGTGATTTAAAACTGCCCAGAAGTGGACGTGTTGTGATCAGTATCCTATGGGTGGCAAGGATGTCCACCTTTTCTGTAGCCCTGTAATAACACTTCCCAGGACTCCATTCATTGTCACTCTCTGGAGGCTGCTGCAGTCACGTGAAATGTCCAACTCTTCCTTCATCTCTTTGTAAACTTGTGTTTTTCTGCATCTCCTCAGCCCCTTTTTAATGCGTGCAGGCTACTGAGTGGTATTTTTAATAAAGCAGTGGAGCTAAAGATTTTTCTAAGCCTTTCTGAAGATTCCCAGTAGCCAATTCAACTGATTTTAGGCTGCACTCCATCTGCCTGGGAAAGAAAGAAAGAAAATACATTAGTAGTCCACACATGAGCAGCTTATTAGTTCATTTGGTGTGTGCAGTACAGTGATTCAAGACTGATTTAAAATATTCATCCACAATTACTGGCGCAGCACAGTTCAAAGTGCTTCAAATCTGTGGGTTTGACTGAGAAATTTAAGGAAAATAGCTGCAAATTGATTCTGTATGTAATTAATGAAACATTTCATTCTTATGTAAATATTAAATGCTTGGGTGTATTTGGTGTATTCCCCCCCCTTTTTTCTTTTCCTTTCCTCTTGCAGAGCTCCCCCTGCCTGACCTCCATTCTCTGTTTGTTTGTTTTAGAGGCTGGTGGGTGGGCTGGCATGGGGGGCATATTCCCCTGGGAGGAAGAATTAATAGGCGAGTCCTGTGACTCATTTCACTGAGCAAACAGCTGTTCTCCCTCTCATTCACCCCTCCTCAGATGTCCATCCCACCCCCAAAGAGGAGCTGCCAGAATTCCGTTGTTGGAACCCCGGCCGCTTTCTTCACCAAAATGCTCTTGGCTTCACCCGGCCGCCCCGCGCTCGGCTGTGGGGGGAGCCCCGGGGGGAGCCCCCCACCTCACCCCGCCCCCGGCTCCGAGAGAGCCTTTCCAGGGCTGGCTGCTTACACAGCCCGGGCTTCTGCAGCCTTGCCGACGGGTTAAAGAGCTCTTGGCGTGTGGAGAGAAAGGGCTTCTGAGGACAGGAGAGGAGCGGGCGGGCGGGGGGACGCTCACGCGGGGTAGCCAGGGGAGGTGGTGAGGCGAGGCTGGGGTTTGGTTTGCAATCACACAATGTTTAGGGCTGGAAGGGGCCTCCAAAGGGCATCTAGTGCAGCCCCCTGCAGGGAGCAGGGACACCCTCAACTAG
>JAOEGS010009133.1:8150-23430 GCA_025447755.1 Corythornis vintsioides | reverse complement strand
GATTCCTTATTAACTGCTTCAAATACAACTTTTTACTAAAATATAACTAGAAATAAATTACCATTATTATTTTTAAATTATAAGGACCCATTTTTCTTACTAGTTAATATAAAAGTCTTCCTTATTAACAAATGGAAGGAACTGCTTTATCCACTTTTTCATGAGAATTAGATAATTAGTTACAGTTCATTAAAATTCTTAGAAGGCTGGAAAAATCAGAAGCTAAGTTCAAGCATCAATGAAGCTTTTGACAAACTTACTATAAGAACCTCACTTAACTATTTAAGACTTTACCCTATGTGTCTAGTGTAGAAGACAAAGGAAAAAATAGTTTTATTTCAGTTATGATTTTGTTTTGTTTTCGTTTTTTTCTGACTTCAGTTATTCTCCATATGATTGGTAATAACCGTAGTCCATTTGCTTCACTGGAAACTGTTAATCTTCATCAAAGCAATGATTCTTCTATGTATGGAATTACCTACTGCAATAGCTCATGTGGAACTCTTTCCCTAGGCTGGAGCCAACGAAAGATCAGTACAATGTAATTTGGTATGTGTCCAAGATTAAAGTTAGTATATTATGTTTACTCCCTGATGAGTTTTTCCCTTCCATTATTGCACAGCTTCTGCACAATGTTATCATTTGCTTCAAAATTTTCTTTCACCCTTTCCAACTATTTTAGATGGAATTATGAAAACAAGGCAGCAGGAATATTATATATAAGAAAACTTACTGGAACAAATATTGCAAGTTTAAGCAGCACTCAGGCACATGGTCTTCATATATTTACAGTGAATTTTAAATTATGGTATTTATTTTGTATGATTCTATATAGTACTTATCAAAATTATTTAAATCAGGAAAATTCAAGGCTTTTGGGCTTGCACTGAATTGTAACAGTGCCCAGGGTTTTCCACATGAATATATTCCAGGGTAGCAAGCTTCAAATTCAGTATTGGATTACTCAGTTTTATGCAGAGAGCTAGCTACTAAAATAAGGCAAGTAGTTTTTCCTCTTATAAAAACAGAAAAATGTGACCAAATGTGACAGATGTCAGAGAAATGTCTAAGAGTGCTGTTGGAAAGATTCCATGCATGAACAAGTAAGATGCCATGTATGAACTGAACAGAAAGTCCATGGTCTCTTTCCACTACAGAAGTAATATACTCATTCACAACTGACTTTTTCCAAGGTTGTAATTGTATTGTATTTTCTTGATAGTCTCAACCTAATGTTGTAGTCACAGAGAATTAATACTCTTAATTACACTGTGTGGATTTGTACTTGTTCATTTCTAGTACATTATTGAAAATGTTTTGGGTTTTTTTTCATCTATCAGGGTCAGCTCAGAGATAAACATCTGGAGCATATGTAGCTGCCTGTGGCTATATTAAAAGCTGTATGTACTGGGATCTGAAAATCGGGCTTTTTTCCTAGCTAGATGTGATTTGTTTTAATTAGTTTTACAACTATGAACTATGTTTACATAAATGACATCTGACTTGCAAGTTAGTTTAACTGGACTAAATGTTTCGGGGCTTAGAAAGCATTAAGACCCAGTGACAGAGAATGGCACCTACTGTAGAAAAACTTTATAGGCAAGAAACCAGTATAAAATACAAGGACAAAGTCTTGGAAGCAATAGCAGAACTGCCTGCAGACCTTGCCAAAAAGTAAATTAAACTGCCAAGGGAAAGCTTTCTGCAGTGTATCCTTGTCTTGTATGCTCAGCCACATCCCAAGTGTGGCCTTGTTTGTTGACTCTTGCTATTGTCAAAAAAAAAAAAAAAAATTAAAATTAAATAAAACACACACACACAAAAAAACAGTAAGTGCTGAAAATTTCAGACAGAAGAAGCTACTTATTGAGCAGTCAGAGGGGATTTTTAAAAAGAGTAGAAAACAAACTTACTTTATAGGTCTGATAAGTAAACACAGTAACTTAATTAAGATCTCATCATATAGTAAGAATATTGTTAAACTGATGAATCATATTGATCAAATATTCTTTCTTCTCTTTACAATATTTGTTCACTAGAACCTGAACCTCTATAGATTTTATGTTTTACTTTGTTTTCTTCAACCAACTCCTTCTTGGGTTTGTTTGTTTTTCTAATTTGCTTAAAGTATGGCTTCTTTTTTTTTTTAATCTTTCATTTAATGAAACACACATTTTACAGATACATAATTTGCAGAAACAAATGAACAATTTTGAAGTACTGTACCAGTCTTTACAATATACTTACCTCTCCTCGTTCTCCTTTCAATCCTCCTACTCCCTTTAGGAATTAATATAAAAAAAATACATTAAAAAATCTAGTTGAGTCAAATTACTTGGAATCAAAACCTATTATTTTTTGTCCTTTAATATCATATACCAAAAGAACAAGGTAGGAATGTATCATACATTTTATAAACAAATTGATATAATATAGACACACAGTCAAAATCTTATTCACTCTACAAAAGAAATGTTTGATCCAGCAAAAAGAAACTCCTGATGCTACCTGTTTAATAATGTCTTACTATACAGAAATCAAGGTCAGAACCTTTGAAATATAAACTCAGTAAGCCAGATTTTGCATGATGGCAAATGGTTTTCATGTTATTTCTCAAAAATGGTTCAATGGTGATATTTTTGATCAAGCTCCACAGCAAGTGCAGGTTTTTTTACTTTTCTGACATACTGCTATGGACAAGGCAATCTGGACTGTGGAGAAGTCCCGGAGATTTAAGAAACTTTGGAAGGACCTACCACTGTTTACCAGAAGTATGTGAATGACTGATTTTTTGGTTGCTGACCAAACTAGATAAGCAACATAAATAAACAACTTTAGACCAAGCCTGTATTATTTTTTTAGGTTTCTCAAAAAAAGAATAAAGCAACATCAATTCAGTTGCATAGTTCTATCAGAAAAAACAAAAAACATTTATCTTTGTTTTACCACTTTGTTTTACCTTAATATTAATAAATGAAAAAACGTGACCATTATTTGCAAAAGGAAAAACTAGACAGTTTAAATTGTAAAATGTTAGAGTAGGACATTACATTTGGTTGCAGCCAATTACCAACCTTCTAGTTTAAACTATTCTTTTCAAAAATATCTGTTCAGTTTTACTACCGGACTGCTGTCAACCTACATACCCCTGAGAGTGATAAAACCAGGCTAACAGACAAGCTCTATCTCCCACCCATGCTACACTGGAATCAGGTCCTTCTGGCTAAACAGACCATTGTATCAATGTTGTAATTCTGAAAAAAAAAAAAGCAACTGTGACTTCCTTCCAAGTCTAGTTTTAGATATGTACCTCTAACAAATACTTTTCTGTTTAGACACAGATTATACAGTTAACAAGTGTTTATAAATACTAACAGTTATTTTATGTGGTACAATGATAGCCAGCTATGACACAATCAGAATACATTGGCCCAGAGTTAAAGAGAAACAACTGGATCTCACTGATTTGCAGCTGAAACAGGAAACATCTGTAATTTATGAGCACAGAAGATGTCAATAATGACTCCCAGCATAGTTCAGGAGGTAAAGAACTAGATGAAAGCATAGCATGGTACATTCAAAATTTTAACACCTCAAGCATCACTAGCATCATTCTTACAACCTTTACACAAAAATCCACTTTGTGCTTTTAACTGCACTTTATATTATTGATAGATTTTTCCTGAAATTTTTCCATAATTAAGGACTTCATAAAGCAATCTAGAAAAAAAAAAAAAAAGTACTTCCAATCTGCTGCTCAAGATATAATCCCAGAATCACAGAAATATATAGGTTGGAAGGGATCCCCATGGATTCAACTTCATTTCAGAACAGAAGCCGCTAGAGCAGGCTGCTCAACACCCTGTCCAGACAGGTTCTGCCACAATTTCAGTGAGCAGCCTGCTCCAGTGTTTGACCAAACAACATGTTTTTCCTGCATATGGATTCTCCGCATTCAAACTGACATCCATTTCCTCTCAGAGGAAAGTGTAACTCATTTTTCTCTCTCTCAGTATTGTGTTTGTTATTTCAAAAACACTAAGATTGTTTAAGAGATAATTTAAATAACTTTGTAATCATATTCTACATAAATGTATTTCACCTAATGCCCCTATCCATGCTGATGGGAGTAATCTTAAGGAACAAATGTGAATTATGGCTCTCTAGAACTAGGATCACTATTTGAACAGTACCTGTAAGCCTGGATTTCCTTGTCTTCCTTTTTCTCCTTTCAGACCCTTGAGAAAAGAAGGACCTTTTCTTAAAATACATATTTTTTTTTCTGGGAGATATAATTAAACTATCAAAAATAACACCAAAAAAAAAAAAAAAAAAAGTAAGCCCTAAAATCTAATCCTAAACCTGACCAAATCATTTGGAAAAGTTTCTGTTTCTTCAAGAGTTCAGAGCAGAAACTCTGCAGGATAAAATTTCTACTCAAAGTAGCCAAGTCAGGATCTGAGTAGTGACATGTTACTCTTCTTTTTCTTGAAGGTATTTCCATGACATAAAACAAGGGGGAAAATTCCACTTTTTATCATTTAGTAGCTAGGCAAGTCAGGCCAGGTGGTGTTACTGTAGCTATGTGCATTTTATGTGATCCCACAGTGCCTGGGGTAGGCAGGAACAGAACCCATCCTGGGACAGTGCTGAGTTATCTCCCAGCCCCATTTCCAGGACCATACAGCTCTGCACCAAATGCAAATTTGCTCAGCCCTAGAAACACAACTCATTCATACTGGGGATACTGAGAAGTTTTCCTTGAAGAACACTTAGGGCTCACTGCTGATGCTCTTCAAGCAAATCTATAGAGCTTAATCTTAAAAATATGCTCCTGAATAAACACCTAAGACTTGTATTAACAGTGTTGTCAGATATGTCCTTAGAAAAAAAAAAAAGTTGATATACCTGGATACCACTTTCACCTTGGTTTCCTTTTTCCCCCTGTAAAATATTAGAAAAAAAGTCTCAATTGTAACATGATTTGTCTCTAAAACATGTAGTCTTTGTTTTAACATAGGAAATGCAAGCCAAGCATCTAATAGCTTTTATTTATAATGAATGAAAACAAATCACTTTATCCTCATCTACACAAACACTGAGAAAAGTACAGAAAGTTTTATTAAGAAGGGAATCTATCATAGGAAGACCTATGAAAGAGAAAATACCAATATATCATTAAAATTTAAAAATACATTGCAATGACATTGCAAATCCAGCAGAATTTTATCCACTTGGTATATGGGAGGGGAGAAGATGAAGGTAGGGAGGGGAAGGCAGTATTTCTGATGGTTTAAATTTTATCTGAATGCTAACCTCTAAGCATGCTTGCCTTTACCTACAGAGAATATAAATAATTTCTGTAACACTGTAAACCCACTGAATGTAGAAGTTATATATGACACATCAAAGAAAAAAATTTTTAATCAGAAAAAAATTACATTTAAATTTAATCAAAACTGTGTAAGGACTAAGTTTCACTTCCATCCACTCCTTTTGACTTTCATTTATGTTTATAGTAAATATTAGTGGGGTGACTGGCAATCAGATGGTGCAAATGGTACTTAAAAAGCATGTATCTTGGTTTATTAAGTTGTCTGAACACTAATTGTCACTGGAGAGAAACAGGCAGCACTTGAAAACTACACATGCCAATGAATGTTGGTGGTATAGAATACATAGTTCCAGAACATGCCTATCTCTCTTCATTGACTGAAAAGGAAACTTAAACTTACAGGAGATGGCCCCTGCCCTAGTTTTGACCCCTTAAATCAGTGTGACTCTGTTTAAATAGACATGAATCAAAATGTTTTGCCAAGAACATAGCAATTAAGAAAACAAAGATCTGTGGAGGGTCTACACAACTGCATTTAATAAAGAATTAGGATGGAGTTTTTTAGGTATGTTTTGCGAGGTTACTTGTAAGAGCCAAATATTTATGTTTGGTTCTTTTTTTGAAAAAGAAAATGTTAGTTATATGCTAAACAGTAGGAAAGAGGAGATTTTGGCAATGGCAAATATTTTACTGATCAAAAATCCTAGAACTTAGGAGGGTAATTATGCCAGCTGTATTTGTTTGTGTTGTGCTTGATTGTAAAATACTTGGTATGGATTCAAGTTTTAAAATAAGCTACAGCTAAAAAGCTTCACTTTTACTGTCAGATGCCCAAACTGCCTTTTCCTGACTAATTCAAGAGTTTGTCATACTTATGATTAATAACTTCAATTAACCAGCAATATATATTCTGTCTTGCATATTCATATATGAATGATTTTTACAAAAGCTTCTTCAGTTTAAATTTGAGAGATTCCATAAATTTTAACAGAGTCTCCCTTCTTAAAGTTAGTGTTACTATCTTGATATATGTAACTTACATGACCCTCGGATACTGAAACTGAATAGATGGTGATAATGGAACTAATTAAATTATTGTTATGACACTGACTCAACTCATGTCACTCTTCTATTGAAAAAAAACTGTATATTTTGAAAAACTTAAGACAAGAAATCTCTGTCCTTATATGCTCTGGAAATCACTGTATTAAAACTGTTTAGAAGACTAGTTTTTCTACATCTTGTCTTGGAAAACAGAACTCAAGTTCAATTGTGTTATTTAGCTGAGATAGCCTCATCTAAATTTGGATCATTCTCTAGCCTCCATTGATGAGGGACTTGCTTCACTTGTCAAAACACAGGTATTTAAGATGCTCTAGGTAATCCCAAGGCATCCCTGTATGTCTACTGCCACCTGAAATACTCTAGCACACCGAAGACATCCATATATGGCTGGCATATATGACACTGCACATGCAAGAAACCTGTGCCTGCTGGAGCAGAAGCTGATGTCCAGTGGAATACCATGATTTTAATAAATCTTTAAATATAACACCACCCTTCTATGTTACTACTTTCTTACCCTTCAACCTTTGTTTCCATAGTGAAATACCTGGTTCAACTCTATTTCTTCAATGCCTTCATATGAAGGACTTCATGCTTCAGAAGGGGGTCTGCTATATTGCTACAGAGATCATTTTTTACTAATTTCACCTTATCTGAGCTCTCCAAGCCTTTACAGGATTTCCTGTTTATTCTGAAATCTCTAATTTGAATATGTAATGGAGGAATCTGCCCTAATTGAGATGCAAAGTACTCTTTTTCTAAAGAATGTGTCTTCCAAAATTTACCAACTGTTATCTAATAATAATGATGTATTTAGAAAAATAATTTCCTCTAATAACGATACTTATAAGAAAAACACTTCCAATACAAAATGCAATTAATGTAAAACTGGAAAAAACACTTACCTTTATACCCTGGGTACCAGGAATGCCTGGGTAGCCTGGTTCACCCGGAGCACCTGGTACTCCTGGTTCTCCCTGAGTAATACAATAGCTCTGTGTCAGTGATGTGCTGTGTGTAAATACATATATTGCATGTTTTCTCTAGGTCACATGATATGCTCTGGCTATGTTATTTTAAATTTTATAACTAAGGATGATTGAAACATCTGAAGAATTTGTGAATGGATGTTGAATACAGAGAAGCCAAAAAAAGACTCCTATTTCTTAACCTCAGTTTTCCACTATCTAGCTTTTTAAAATGCCTTTTAATACAGTTGTTGTTGATTTTTCAGGACTACATAAAGAACAATTATCTAAAGTAATGGCAATGTTTTAAGGTCTGAACTTCATGAACAGCTGACACATTTTCTACAATCTAGTATTATATAATTAAGAATAAGCCATCAAATTGATACTGATGCAACTTTATGTTAATTACTTCGTTATTTTGAAACCAACTGCCTAATAACTAATCATGGAAAATCATTAAATCATGGAAAAATAAATCAATCCCTTCTTTAATTAGAAGATGACCAGATTCATATTTACCTTGACTCCTGATAATCCTGGTTTCCCCTGTATTCCAGGTTCGCCTTTATCACCCTATATAACAATATAAGAGTGTGGCTGATAGATCAGTGTGTTTTTTCACATGTAGTATGACAAGCAAGCATAAACAGACACAGCTGCTGGGAAATTGGCTCTTAAAATAGGTCCAGGTAGTGACTGAAAGGCTAAAGTTCTGCTCCCTTATAGGAAACGTGAAATTTCAACTTCCTCCCAGGAAGGATGTGATACTGATGACAAAAATGTGATCTGCTGGCCTCTGCTCACTTGTCTCTTCTTCACCTGCCTAATTTCCCTTGCCCTGTTTCTGTGTAATGACCTCACATTTCCACTATCTTGTTTAATAAAACTCTTGAGAATACTTGGACCCGTCTGAGTCAAAATATTAAAGTATGTTTTGTTTTTTTATGTAGCCTATGGAATTAGGCATACATTTACCATGAGGTTTTTCATTGAAATCTAAGAATTATTTATTACTTTATGAGGCTCTTCCATAATTATCTTATTATAAATGATTCTGTAAGAATCAGCCTATATTCTGAATGAGAGACAAATACACAGAACAAAAGTATTTGTTGCAAATTAAAATAAAGTTCACTATTTTTTAGTCATTTGATAGTTATTCTATCTTTTTAATCACAGCAACTGCTGACCACTATAAAAAATGTTACCTTCAGTATACAATTTTAAATACATTTATACTTTTGGATATAAAACAATGTATGGAAATGGAGATACGTGTAAAAACAAAGTTCAGGAAAGGAATCTATATTGCTAAATATTCTCTAGGACATAAAATTCACCAAAACTCATATTAAATTAAATTAAAAGGTTAGACTAACTGATCTGGAATTATAGTATCTATTTTAGTTTCTGAGAACATGGGTCAAATTAATTCTTGCAGTGCAATCAATAAAGTTACATCTGAAATAGATTTGGCTTCTTGGGTGGAAAAAAGCAGCACGTAACATTATTTAATACAATTAAAATATAAATAAATGTAACATGATCATAAAGTTCTGATGTATACTGAGAATTATCTGGTTCCCAGCATTACAGAACATTTTCCAGGACTACAAAGCTGCAACAAAGTCTCATGACCATTTCTTCAATTGTTCCAAGCCTCATGGGATGACAGGCAACATTTACTGAGCTATATAAAGCTCTCTTGAGTCTGAACTATCATATAAGGTAATACAGGAAAAATCATACATCTATAAAGCAGTCATTTTTCAGTCACAAGAAAATTGACACAAAAGCTTACCTTTGGCCCAGGAGTTCCAGGTAGTCCAAATGAGCCTTCTGGTCCCATCAAACCCTATTTATTTGTGAAAAAGGCAGACACATTTCTCTACTAAACTAGAGAAATAATGACTTCAGTATAGTGTATTAGTATTATTAGCTATTTATGTGGCAGATAAATTAATAAATTACTGATGTTTGCACTGTAATAGGGATAGTTATTACTGAAGAAGAACTTGTTACTGAAGAATTTTCCCAAGGTATTAATAGACCATCCACAACTTTTCCATCTGTTTTTTCTGGAATAAAAATACTCAGTGTGACTAATACAAGGAAAATCCCACTATCTTTTCTGGTTGGAATTTCCCAGCGCTGTATTAAGTATTCAAATATTCCTTGTATCAATTTTCTACTTATTTTATATGGTGATAAAAGATACACTAAATGAGTTAACAGGAAACATGAATAAATTATTTTCAAGCATAAAAGAAGCAGATGTTATTTATCTAAATAAGATTTGAAGAAAACATGGTAGGTGAGTTACTTGAATAAATATGTACACTTCAGAATCCCACAAGTTTTTGCTATAGCTGATGATACAGCCTTCCCTCCAGCTTTGGTCATCTTTGCTCAGAATGAAATGGAGAAAAGAAAAATTGCAGCAATAGACAATAAAAATTACAAAAGGCACATGTCAGAGACTAAGTGTGAATGTGTCAACTAAGAGTAGGGACTTCTGAACTTCCAGTTCAGGAAGTATTTTGTTCAAATTTGATCTAAACAACTCTAGTAACCGGTTGTCAAGGAAGTGTGCTCTTTCCAAAGAAGATCTTTAGGGGGCTGAAAAAGCCCTTTAAGTTTTGTGAGAACAAAATTCATCAGTGTACTCATTTTATACAAAAGAGATTCTAACAGCTGTCGTGTAGTGGTTGTGCCTGTGGTAGAGTCAGTAAAGGAGCTGCTGGATGGATGCAGGGTAGCTGTATACTGTGCAGGGAATTCTGAACATATTGGATGACTGAGTTGAACAGAATTTATGAAACTCAATACTGGTCTTAATCTTTCTCTCCAGCCATAACTGCACTGGATTTAATTGATCATATATTTTATTAAGGAACTGTGAGCATGGAAAAAAAGTAAACTCTTCAATATATTTATAGACATTCATATGCCTATATATAGTCTTTGTAATCTGGAAACTAGAGTCAAGTTTTTTTAAACAGCACTATTAAGAGATCAAGTTCAAGGCTCTCTTTCTTGTCTGTGGTAATTTACAGAAAGCATGAACCACTCTCTTGTGAATTTTCTTTGACAAAAGACAATAAAACAAAGTGAAGGAAAAAAAAAAGAATTAGAAAAGATGAGATCTGTGGACCATAAAACTTTCAAAAGTGTATTTAGAGTTTAAAACCCTCCTCAGCTTCTTCAAGTATAATCCACATATCCATTTGGATTCCACATGTCTAAGCATCACACAACACAAAGCGTGTTAATGACTTAAGAGTCTGTTGTGAAATCAATGATCTCAGCATCATTCAGACAGATGCATAATTGAAACCAAAAGACCACCTCAAAACCAGTGAGGTGGGATCAATATAAGTTACTGGACAGACACACAGCAGGACTCCACTCAGGAGGTGTGACCATTCCCTCCTTTGGAGGTCTGAACAAACTGACTGATTACAAATGAAGTCTAGCAGAAGATGCAAGATTAAAGAGAAACTTGCAAAGGGTCTGCAAATATATTATCTCTGAAGAGTAAAGTTAAACTACTGTTCGGTCTGAAGGATTTAAAGTTCATTGACCTTCTGACTGGAGAAAAATGACAGCATCTTCACAGAAAAATGGAGAATAAATGTCCAGTGAAAAACAGGAAGTCTTCCCACAATGGACATAATAGTGTATTAAATCACAGACCCTCTCAGTAAATAATTAATCAGATAATCCCATATAAAATGACAAAATCCCAATAAATTTAGGGCAGAAAAAAAATGCAGACATGCTTCCATGAGGAGGGCAGTGCAAGTTACAGGTACTGAAAGGGCCTCAACTGAACATATGCACATAGCCAAAACTTCAAAACCCCTCATCTTTCCTCTAGGCCTGCTTTAAGTACTGGAAGACTGCAAAAATGTTTCCCTAGAGCCTTCTCTTCTCCAGGTTGAACAACCCTGCTCTCTTAGGCTGACATCATAGCAGAGGTGTATCCATAGCATATCCAAAGCATTTCCTTTTTTGCTATTATTCAAATCCCTCAGTTTTCTTCAGATAATTTTATGTACTACTTCCCTTCTATTCCAGACAATTAATTAGCAAGAGATCTAACTCTCTGAGATTATTTTCTGTTAAAAGCGTCTATATGGTAGTCTCTTATTTACCAAAGCAATGTTATTAAAGCATTTCTAAGAATCTCATACTTCTTGGTTCAAGTATTAGAAAACTCATCACTATTTTTATGAAAATCCGAATCACAGAGTTGGACTCAGTGACTTTTTATCTTCAAATGCATTTTCCAAGCTAAAGAAATTAATCTTATCTCACAGTTTCCCATGTAATCGTATTTATCCAAATAATAACACTACAGAAATGCTGATCTTTCACAGTTAAATATTTTCATTGAACTGCTTTCTTGGCTACCTGAAAATATGAAGTTTCTCCTATTTGGACTAGAAATGGACAAGTCCATTACATGCACAACATACAAGGCAAGAAAAAGAGCAAGTGATGCTCTTCCCATTGTCACACTTTCAGCTACAAATCAAGGCATATTATTTACTTTTTTCCTTGACAAGCTTTACTAATTCTCTAGCCTGAATACAACTGCATAAAATCTCTTATACTACCATATGGCTATACACTCTAAGAATAAACAGTTAATTCTTTATACGGTTAAAACACTTTAGTAATTTAGTGCTCTGTTGCCCAGAGACAGTCTTAATTCTGTACTTAATTCTCTCCAGTTTTTACTTCATTCTAATAGTATTAGTCTATAATTATCTGCTTGAGGTTGAATATAAAGTAAAATACAGGTTATTTAACTAAACAAAAAATCACAGTAAACAGTTTATTTATGATGTTAAGCCATGTATCTCAGGAAAGACAGAAGCATTTTAGTCAGCAAAGAGGAGAAAATGCACCAACAAAGAAGATAAAATATCTCAAGCACAAAATGAAAACAGCAAAAAGACATGTTAACAGTGGGGATGATTAATAATGGAGCCATCTAAACATTGCTTAACTTTTCAATAGTAAAGTTATTTTTTAAGACAGCATATGTTCAACCAGTGATGAAATGCCGACTAATTAATGAAAGATGTCTAAACAGTTTTAATCAGCTGTCACTTTAGCCTTTACAATTTCCATTTTTTAAAGAATATATGAACTTGCAGCAACCTTCAGAACGGTTGTTTTACTACTGTTATTTCTAATGGATTATAACATAGAAATTACCCTATTCAGACAGTAACAAAGATGTGGTAAGATGGACTGTCCAGAGAAAATGAAATATTCTCAGCTTCCTAAATTCCAAAATAAAACTCTCTTTTAAGCAGTAAGTTCAGTGATCTCAGCTATTCTCACAGTCCTTGTCAAAAGAGCACTATCACAAAAGCATCCTGAAATTAATCTTCAGAAATTCACAGCACATTATGACAATATTTAAGTAGGTTTTAACGTTCAAAATAAATATGAGTACTTTCAAAGTTAAAGAGAGTAGATTCAGACGAATGTGTTTGCTGAATTTGTTTACCAAATGTGCAGTCAGGAAACAATAAATTTTAAAATAAAAGGGGGTATCTAATAGTTCAGAGGAATTCAGAGATTAGACTGAGTCTGATCATATCTGTCAACCTGAAAATGCTAGGTTGCTACTGTATTTGCCTTTGCTTGTTTTCTTATTACAAGTAAAGAATGACAGCATCAGAATTATTTGTTCATAGTAACACCATATTGCAAACTTACAGTATCCCCTGGTGACCCTTTTGCTCCTGGTTGACCTGGTGGTCCAATTTCACCCTACAGTTTTAGCATAAAGAGAAGAATCCTGTGATTAATGTACATATAGAAAACACATTTGTTAAATATTCTTTAATTACATAGATTTAGATAGTTAGGATTGTTTCTCAAAGTGATATGAAATTCACTTTGTTAGTTTCAAACTATTAAACCCTTCTAGAATAGTTGAAATATAACCTAATGAGAGATTTTCAAACATGCCACAAAGAACGCAGAGCATGTCTCTAGTCTTTTGCAGCATGATTTGAAGTCCCAAATTCCTACTATGAAAACTCTCCTCTGAGCACCCACTGCACCCTTACTTTGGAATAGATATATATATATGCACAGGTTTTATCTTTGTTTTGAACATTAATAATACCTTTTGTCCTTTTGCTCCTTGATTTCCAGGGATCCCAGGAATTCCCTGAAGGGAGAAAAGAAAACCTTTTCAATATATAGAATAGTTTATCCAGTAAGTAATATCTAACACACACACACCCTTTCACAGCTTCATAAACGTAACATTTGCCATATGATTGAGGTTCAAAATAGAGGCAGGAAATAGAAACTAAATAAATAAATAAATAGAAACCAAACAAACAAACAAAAAAGCAAACACATACAAGAGAAGAGCTTCAGCTGGAAACTTGCAAACCATTTCATCTTGGGATACAGCAAAACACTAATGTTCAGTCATTCCCCAGTGCTTTCATGCATGAAACCATGGCTGCCACTGAGCAGGCTCACATACTCCCTGAGTTGTCCACTGAAGGCTGCAATACTTTATGGAAAACCCTGCCCTGATATGGGGAAAGAAACCACTTATTATCCATAAGATTTCCTAGACGAGACAGAGCAAAAGTCCTGGTTAGCAGAACTAAAAAATCCTATTTTCCTATTGAAGATACAGTGATTGCAACAGAACACAAGAGATTGCTGCAATAAACACTTGTTGTATGCAGCTCCCACCTCCATAAACACTTCAGAATCTCTGCCATTTCCTCAACATCATTTCTTATTTAGCTCTACAGTATATCTCACAGTTTTCTTATCATGATCGTTTCACTGAACATACTTCAGTTTTAAAATAAAAGTCCATATATACTTAAAAGTGTATTCTACACTCAGTTAATCTATTTCTTGTCTCAATGAAACCTATTGTAATTTATTGGACAGACACTATTCTTGTAGCATCATTAACCTGCAACAAGAATTTGGTTAATAGACTTTTTGCATTTTAATCTAATTCTGAAATTAGTATGCTGCAGTGAGAACAACAGGACTGATCTAGACAGCACCAAAAGAAATGTATTATGTGGGAAAAAAAAAAACCAACAACAAAACCAAACCCACAAACAAAACATTAATATAACAATCAGGAATAACCTGATAGCTTCCTTATGGACTACATCTGTGCAGGGCTGGCTTGGAAAAGATAGTTCCACTGTTTTGCAGTTTACACCCAGCATCTAGCTAATAAAGACCCAATCAAGCAGAAGCAGTTCATTGATCAATGGCACAAGTTAACAATGACATCCTGAGCATTTTACAGGTCATCAAAATTTCAGTGTACATATCCTTAAAAAAAGGAGATCAAAGAATATAATAGAAAGAACTGGGAAACAATGCCTCATTCATTTATCATCACATTTAGGAACTTCCAGACTGGTCCATGACTTCTCAGTGTAATTATTTAACAGTTAATTTCTGTAGTTGTAAAACATAAATCTAAATTATAAATCTCTGTACCTGTAATATAAAACATAATAGATGCTGAAAAGACTATGCTATTTGCAGGACTGAAAGAAGATGGTTCCACATACTTATCCAGCACAGTAAATGATTTACCATTATATAAGCATGCCTAAAAGAAGACACACAATCTCTCACTAAATTGTATTGAACTTTCTCAGGAAAGAAGAAACTGCTGATATAAATTTAAGGTTGAATGTTTTGTATCAGTGACATGAAATTCAAAGAAAAACAACTGTAAAACTAAGTTATATGTCTATTCCCCCCCCCCCCCTTTTTTTTTTTTTTTTTTTTTTTTTTTTCTCCCTCATTGAGCAACAGTGAGGTAGGGCTCCCCTTTTGGGTACCGGGTCCAGAGCTCAAAAATCATCTTTTGGCTCCT
>JAOEGS010009132.1:137592-149766 GCA_025447755.1 Corythornis vintsioides | reverse complement strand
CATATCTTCCATTTAAAAAAAAAAAAAAAAAAAAAAAAAGCCTTCCCCTCCCTTTTTTCATATATTCATGCAATATGCCCACTTGCACATCAAGTGTTTTTGGTAACTCTTATTTCTTGCCTTTGGGCTTGATTTCAAAATATTCAAATATATTTGGCTTTTGTAACTTTCACTAATTAAACCATCTAAAGCAGATGGAATTACAGAAATTACAGGGTTTAAAATATCATCCTAATTGGTTTACGATCTATGTGACACTACAGTGCCATTCAGACTGTGTAATGTATAAGGACAGCACAAAAGAGAAATCTTGCCAATTAATTTTCTTAAACTCCATTATCTGCAATTTTCCCTTCTTTATAATCCCCTTTCTGTTAAGCTTTTCCTGGTATCCTTGTTGCTGTAGGAAGGCAGAAAGCATCCCATGGTCATACTGGGACTTTTCCTGTTTGCTGAAAAAAACAATTTATTTTTCATCTGCAACAGAATAAGTGAATATTAGAATAAGAATAAGTAGACCTAAGAGGAACCATCAGCTAAATGCTATGAAGTTACAGAAAAAGCCTAATGCATATTAGAAATTTAAAACAGTCATTGTGCGTGCACTCTGGCACATTTTCAAATGATAGGGATTTGAGAATGGGTAGAGAAAGGCCCTGTTATTTTGAGAGTGTAATCATGGGAAGTTGTAACAATACTGTGTTTCTCTTTCACAGAAGTTAAAAAAATTATATATATTTTTTAAAAAATCCTTCTGTTTCTTTAAGGTATCTCATTTTGCCATTTAGACATGATTTTTAAACTCACGATTCCCTTTTGTTGTCATGGTAACGGGTTTTGGCCCTCATGGTGACAGAAAAGTATCTCAGTTCTTGTTCCTCTTTGAACGCATATGTTTCTGTGTATAGCTGTACAGGCAGAGGGAAGGGAGGTGTGAGGAGATCGCACCTTTCAGAGCAAGGTAACTCCCTGTGCCAAACCCAGGCTGTGGCTGAGGAAATCGCCTGCAGCAGGGACAGATTTATCTCCCCCGAGACCTACGTGGACTCATTTAGACTCCAGCTCTAACGATGCCAGAGAGGTTTGCTCACCTCCCCTCCACTTCTCCTGGCACCCCCTCTTTCCTAGGTGACATTTTAGGGACTTTTTATATCTGAAGCAAGTATTTGAATGAAATCTGGTTTTAGGGGATTCCTACAGAGCTGGCTGTTAGTTTCTTCCAGCATTGCAGGGGTCAATTAAGAGAACCAATCATCTAGTTTTAAAGCTTTGATAAAAAAAAAAAAGCCCACCAAACCTGAATAGAACAGAAAAGCAAGAAGGAAGGAAGGAAAAAAAGAAAAAGTGGACAAAAAGTAATGTTAAATAGCATGGAGCATGACTAATGGCACAAGCATGTTAAAATCATTGGGAAAATGTCCTTGGAAGACAAATGAATTTTCAGCAGAATAATTAACTTAATTAACAAATTTGCATGCATATTCATCAGGCTATTGAAGTCTTTCCAGCACAGCTTGATGAGCATTGGTGTAATAATTGTCTCATTTACATTCTGCAATCTACTACAATTTGGGGCATGCAAAAAAAGCCGACCTCTTCCCTTTGACTTTCTTTAGGACCCTGACCCTCTTAATAAACACATGCAAACAACATGTAGTGTCCATTGCCTAGCCCTGTGTTCCACCCTTTATCCAAAAACCTCCCCCCCCTCTTCCCCCCCTTCCCCCCCCTTCCCCTCCCCCCTGCCTTTGGTTTTTTTTTTTTTTTTTTTGCTTTTTTTTTTTTTTTTCCTTTGGCCCAGGTTCTCTGTTTTGCCTCTGCTTGCTCTCCTGGGTAAATCTTGGCACCAGTTCTGACTTCAAATCTCCTGGGCCGCCAGACTGCATCATGTAAAAATTGCCATTTTCCTCTATCTCTGCAGGGCAATCTTTAAAGGCAGTAAGGTGTGACGCTCCAGACTGGCAGCTTGGCAAGAAAGAGCCCATGGATACCAGCACACAGGAATCTGGAGGGTTCACTCTGACAGGCAGTCAGTACTGGGAACAAAAGGAATTAAAAAAAAAAAAAAAAGAAAAAAAAAAAAGAAACAGCAAATATATTTTTACATATTGCAGGCATATGGCCACAAGACCAGCAGAAATCTATTTAATTACTGATCTTGTGCGTTAAGCAGAAATAATGTACCAACAGCAGTACCTTTTTTTTTCCCCCTTAGATTAAAAAAAAAGTAAATGAAGGAAAGCCTCTAGAACATATTTGGTTAATAGTGTTGCATTTCAGCTCCATTTACACTTTTTATTCCAATTTTACAATCATTTGCAAATGGAATCTGATCACTTGATTTTAAGAGTTGTGTGATTTTTTCTTTTTAGCGTGATTTTCTTTTTAGATGTGGATGGGCATTTTAAAATGCAGCTAGGCCATTTCCTGGCCTTTTTGTTGTCTTGATTTAAATTACATGTCCACCATGCACTATAGAGTCCCTACAGCTTACAGCCAATATTAGTTGTTGTAACTGGGCTGTATGTAGGTAGTGGTGTCTGAATGTTTTCTACCAAACGACAAGTCTCGCTGTGGTGTGCGTGTTTCAGGCTCCATAACAACACTGTACCAACTGTTTTCCTTAGAACCTACAATCACAGTAAAAATATGTTCCCTGGCTGCTGGTTAAAAAGTTATCTGGTAAAAAAAAAAACAAAAAAACAACCAATGGAGTGCTTAAAGCAGGATGGATATGGATATGGAAGGTAAAGGTGGTGGTGCAGAGTTGCAATGCAAAACTCCTAAACATGTTAGGCTCTGGGTGCCTCCCCATCACTCCTGAGATGCCTCAAAGTGTGTTTGCACCCTGCATGACACCTCCAAGTAAGGCAATATTGATTTACAGATGATTTAAGTACAATAAAGATCCAGAAACCTCCATATTCCACTATTTGTCTTTTCAGTAGCTTCAGCCAGAAGGTGTGTTATGGGAGTGCCTTGTGAATATCAACAGGATTGGACATTTCAGGAAATGCTTTTGTGGCTGTTTCCTTCTAATATTGGACTGCTGCTGGGTTTTATGCAGCAAGACAGAGTCCTCAGCCTGGGACAACCAAATAAAGTTGCCTCCTCAGTCTGATGGGTTAAAATCCAATGTTACCTAAATGTGTGCTCTAACCAACTGGTTGTAGTCTATTCTGACAGAGGACACCTCTGCAACTCTTCTGTTGGTGTTATTCTGCAGTTCTACTTAAATACCTATATCTATATAAAAGCAGTAAAGATATAAAGGTAAGACCTCTTTCAAGAATGTAAACTGCACTCAGTTTTTTGAGGTAAATTCCTCTATTGAAGTAAAACTAAGTCAGAAAACATTTAAGATTAAGATGTTCTAATTTTGTAGCATATTTATGTTCTATTCAAGTACATAAAATAGATAAATAGATAATAATACCAGGGAGACACATGACAAAAGTTAAAACTTAGGATTTTTTTCTTAGAAAATAGATTAATATTTAATATGTTTTTTCTTTTCTTTTTTTTTTTTTTTTACCTTTTACTAGCCAAACTTAGATTTCTTCCTTTACAAGAATTGTACAAATTTCCAAAGACTTTGATATAAGTCCATTCATTAGTTTGCCAGTTAAAATTAGTTTAAAACTGGGTCACTTACAAAATTTAGCACCTGTTTCAGATTTCCTTTTGTCCCATAACGTCCTAACAGCATAGTAACAGTAATGCAAAACTTTTCATATAAAACTAATTCAGCTCTTGTGTTTAGGCTATGTTTGAATAAAGTAGGCTGTAATTAAGCAATGTTATTAACATTTCTTGTTTTCAGTTGTGATTATTATTATAGGCTATAGTCATGCCTAGGACAACAGTTTTTATAACTCTTAAATAGAGACTATATCATACAACCAATTCTGCCAACAACGATGTTTTGGCTGATGTTAATCTGCTTGCAGCAGTTTTACAGGTATCAGTGGCTTTAAGGAAACCACACGTCAGGAGAGAGTGGCTTGATCCATCTGTCACTGCCCTTTAGGAGATGGGCCATTTGAAGGCTCTCTCAAAGCTGCTGATTTTGCATTCCTGCAAATCGAGTCAGCAGCACTAGAGACCCGAGGAGAGATGGGACTGGGAAACCTTAAAGGGCAGGGACACTGAGATATATGCACCTCTCTGGATTGTAAAGGCTTTGAAACAACCCTATATAGGTCCTGTGATCATCAAGGAGAAAAAACAGAGCTTTTTTTTTTTTTTTTCCTTAAAGAAATAATCTAATCTGAATTAGAACAAGAAGATACCAGAGTATCATTTTGGAGTGAGCTGGAGTTTTTTCTTGTGAGTGCTCTAACTTGAATTTTTATCTTGCTAAATAAATCACAGGGATTTATAGCATGTAGTTTAAGGATAAGTGGAACACTTAAGTATTGTAATTTTTTTTGCAATTTTACCTTCTTACATTAATTTGAAGTTTCAATGGCTTGACTGAAATAAAAATACCAGCCAAATGTTTATGTTGATAGAAGATTTACCATTTTTATTTTGGGACTCTGTAACACTTCTGAAAAAAAAAATAATTTTTTAAATTAGATTACTTTGAAGTTGAAATCTCAGTTAAAAGAACAATCAAAACATTTTGCATTGAAATTTTAAAGCAAGCATTTCAACTTCTTAGGAGAAAAAGCCCCAAACTTCTGTCAGCTGAGACCATGCACAGGCTTTAGTGTGACTGCAAATTGGTTTTGTGGGCTTTTTAGATGGTTCCCAAGCTGTGGTTTTGATGTATTTTCTATTCAGAGAAACCAAATTACTATCTCTGAAGCAGAAGCTGGCAGACCTGCCCAACACGTGAGTAGGAATGAGCCTGGGGACTGGGATGGAGTTTAGGATTTCTTCAGTCATCCCAGCGGCACAATACAAAACCAAGACTCCAGCTTTCCTTCTCCTTTACTTGTGCAAGAAAAATCAGATTTGCTCATTTTACACCACAGGAGGTAAAAACTACCATCTACCAGGGCTGAGGCTTCAAAATGCAATCAACTGACTATAAACCAAAGCTGCACAGAATTACTTGCTGCCTTCTCTTAAGCAGAGGAGACACAAGAAGTAAGTGAGGATAAGCAGAAAAGTCAAGACGAAGAGCTGCCAAGAGATGCTCCAAGCTCTTCTCCCTCTCCACACATCAACAGAGAAGTTCAGGGAAACAGGGAGAAAATAATATTAGAGTACAGATATTCCCACACATCTGAAGAGTTTTGTCCCTAATCTCTTTCAATGTTTATACCTTTGCTTCCCTGAATCTGCTAAAGTATTTTCCTTTTATTGTCCAGCTAATTTAAAATATAACCTCAGCATTTCTAATAGCTTCATCTTCCTAGTCACTTAATGAAATTAACTTCAAAAAATTTTTATTTGTTCAATACCTCATGGTTTGTAGAGTAAAGTTTGGGTTTTCTAAAGTATATAGCATGATTTTGTTAGGAAATAAGGGAGACTAGTATAGATCATGTCTGCTAATTTTGTGTGAGAGAAGGGAGAGGTTTTGCATCCTCTGCATGGCGACAGTTGATGCTTTATATTGTATGCACATGATGAGATGAATTTCCCTTTCAATTAACAAAGAGTTACTTAACAACATATAGCTTGTAATAGTGAGAAAAATGTGGGTACCATAAATGTGTGACTGGCCATGTGGATATAGCCTGAGGTGTTGTAAAATACAGCATACATGTTTGTTTTCATACATAGATCAGATGTTACACTGATCACAACCATATTACTTGTATTTGTGGGAGGTGGTAGAGCTACTATAATGCACCTTGAAAATGAGCAGGGCTGTCTGTGGGTATTCAACATCACTGTTCTTACGGGAATCTTTAGTACTGCCCATTTTAGAATGAAGATATAGATATGCCAGTGCTAGGCAGCTTTGCTACAGGTCTCATTATTTATCCAACTTCTACTAAAATAGTGCAAACAACAACTCTGTGTGCAGCTATGAATGGTTTGTGCCACGAATTGTGATTCCTTGTCTTGCTGAGCTGCTAGGATACACTGCTTACCACTAGCTGTAGCACAGTCTTTGAAAGCACACTGCAATTCATACTTTAACTTACTGTATTTCAGTGGATTTAGCTGGACATATTCTGTCTGCTTAATACCTGCTGGCATGGTATCGAGTATTTTGATAGCTGAAAGGAGTTTACTCTTTTTTACTATCCCCTTACTTGAGAGTGAATTTGTGTGTTCTGTACCAAAATCACTCACTTGATCTAGTAAATGAGCTGAATTTTCCTTGGTCTGCTTAAATATTGTTTCTAGTGTCCTGTGTGATTAGCAAGAAGAATTGGCTATTCATTAACAGCTAATGAATAGCCAATTTGATGTCATTAGAAAGCAATTTTAAAATGTGATGGTTGCAGCCTTCCTTCAGGTTCTGCAGCTCAGGGCTCATTTCTCCCTTGCTTTAAATAGTATTTATCCAGGATTTGGCTGGGAAGTGTGAGTGTGAAGTGGCATCATCTCGACTGTTGGCTGCTTCTTACTGCTGCTTCATACTGCTATTGCTTTCCTACTGCTGTCAAAAACTTGGAGGCAGGATCAGCTCACCTAACAGGAACATTTAAGGGTCAGTGTGAGCTGCTGGGTTTTTTGCTCCAGTAAGGAGCAAGATTTGGAGTATGGCTTGAGGGTATAATATGGGATGAAGAGGGAGCTTGAGAAGAGGGAGGAATTATTCTCAGACCTTATTGTAGATTTTCATAGAGGGAATAGCCCTGACTTTCTTTAAAGCAGTGACTGGATTTCTTGAGTACCTGTTGCTTCCATGGCTAACCAAGAGGTACAGAGCCTCATTCTCTGTTGAGAGTTGCTGATTAAATCTTAAGATTTCAGATCAGATGCCACCAGCTCTTTCATATTGGCTATGTCTCTAGTAGTGACATGACTATTCCCTGGCCACAGGGCCATCTGGCACAGTGAAGCCTTTATCCATGTTATTATTACTTGAATCATGCTAAGAATTGGTTTGAGAAGGCACTGGTTGGCCTGGGCTAAAACTGGGCTGCAGACTGCTCTGAGTTTCAGTGGCAGGAAAGTTTCCTTTGCCCTGTTTAATTTAGTACTGTAGGCTAAGTAGCACCTGAATTATCTGTTTCATCCACTGAATGATGAAAATAGAAGGTGTTAGCCAGTGAACAAACAGTAGAAGCAGATCTTTGGTGTTGCACACAGGCTGACAAAATCAGAATTCCTAGGCCCATGAGGAAAACACATGGGAGCTCGGTAGATTAGATGGTCTACACTCTCCACTGATGTAAACCAGCTAATGATTTAACATTTATCTGTTGTCAGCAAGAGATGAGAATACCAAGCCCCTTCCAGAGCTGTTTCTATTTATCATGAAAATAAAAGCCTCTGGCAATAATAGAGAGACTTGTCAGGGTACAAGAAAATTGGTACTTTAGAAGATGTCTGACTTAGTCAAGAGCAAATAGAGTAGTAGGCAGCTCCTCAAACTTCTTGGTAGGATTTTATTTTTTTTACACCATACTTTGTGCATTCTTGTCATGCATTGCCAACATGCCATATGCTTACAACACATGGTAAAAGCATGGGTAAGAAAATGTGATTGTGACATGTAAAGACAACTCTGGATCTGCAATACTTCTGAGCTAAAATACATTTGTGCATTTGTTATATAAGTATAGATGATTTTTTTTTTTTTTTTTTTTTTTTTTTATCAAGCACTTTGGATGTATATCGCTGGAAAGGATCAAGGAAGTCCAATTTAGCAGACTGTACAAAGATAACAAGGACTGTATCAAGTGGTTAGCAGCCAGGTCTTCAAGGCTGTAGCTCGTAGTTTGCCACTTATTCTCAGAAGGTAAGACATGAATGTCCTGTCTACTGCTCCATGAAAGCAGATTTAAGTAATTGTAAAGTGTTTAAAAATTACATACACATGCCAAGGAACTGAACTGTTGTGTTTATGATTTAATGGTGTAATAGTCAGTTTAGGTCTCCTGGCTTGGTTTTCTGGATGTAAAGAGTGGCAGGTCCTATCTTAAAAAGTTTATATCATGAAGAGATAAGATAGAAAATGTGTGGGAGAGAAAAGAAGCTAATGAGAGGTAAGAAAGATTTGCCTAAGATCAGTCACACAACACTCAATGACAGATTTGGAACAAAATCCAGGCTTCCTGCATTCCCCACCAGTTTCAGACTCAGTAGACCTTGCTGGCTTCAGCTACTACTGTTACTCGTCTCCCTGGAGAACTGGGGAGCCTAGCAGCTGTCCTTGGGTACTGGCATATGGGGCAGGCTCCTCTTCAGAAGTTGTTGCAGGAGTTTCTCTTTCCAAACATGCCCTTGATAAACTCAACTGCATTCCAGAAAAGTAGGTGACAGAAGAAAACACATGAGAAATTGCAGTTAGGGACCTTAACCTACTGACACAGTTAGGAAGATGGTCTCCATAGACTCTGTCTATGATTAAGCAGACAGAGAGAGAGAGAGAAACTCTTACAGGGCTATTTAGTGAAAGAATATAGCTAAAGAGTCTGAGTCAGACCAGTCTTATATGAATAGATATGTGTGGGCATTGAGGCTTGGAATTTACTTGATACAGTTGATTGAAAGAACATTATATTACTTATCCCCAGTAAAGACATTTGTATGAATGCAAGATTACCTGGCACAAAACAATATACTGACTTCTCAGAGATGACACATATGATTCAGCTTTTATCACGGATGCCCTGGCAGAGGACACAACAAACACAGTGTTGGCCCATTCCTTGCCTCTCTCTTTGCCTCCCTGTCTCAGCAGGCCACTGGGCTCATCACAAACTCAGAGAAAAGAGAAAGGAAGGCTGCACTTCATTTATCATCCCTTCAAACTTTAAAACCCAAGAGGTCCCTCAGATCAGGCACGTTTGATTTAATTCATTCATCTAACAATAGAAAACAGAGCCAAGGCTAACATACATTTTTGTTCATTTACTGTGCCCCTAGAGGGTTCATAATGGAGTTTACTGATACCTTGTTGGCAAAGATGGTGAAATACTCCAGACTTTTACCTCCAGAGATTTCAGCATTCATGCTGACAGGAGTGCAGATACAAAAACTCACGGAACTGATGTCTTCACTTCCCTATCTGCATTCTTGGGGCTTAATACATTAACTCACAGAGTTTCAGGGCTTGCTTAGATTCTACTGAAAAATATCAACTATACGAGTTTGCTCCTTCCTGGCTGATGAGGAAGGTTTTGAAGAACTGGTGCTGCTCACACCCAAAACAATGCCTGTGTCAGGAAAGGGTGTGTGCCATCCTCCTTTGAAACATGGAATCATGCAACCCACCATGAAGAAAGTAATTTTGTGTGTGTTAGTCTCAGCTCCAGGTTCTCCCTGTAGTCCTTTCCAAAACAAGTGGAGTGTGCACCTTTGTCCCATGAAGATATGATATGATATGATATGATATGATGATATGATATGGGTGACAGGTAAAGCCTTCAATTGCCTTTCACTACAAATGAGCTTGCATATTCTTTACTGCTTTTTTTTTTTTTTTTTTTTTGTGGTAACCTACTGTTTTAGGACAGTGCTGTTTGAGGCAAAGTTTCAGAAGCTGCATGGCTTAGGAATGCTTGTAGAGTTTTCTTGGAAAAAAATTAATGTAACTTCTTTCTTCAGTATAAACTCTTGACATTTCTGCTTGGAACCTCTATGTGTTGGCCAGTCCTTACTTAAACACATTTCTATCACTTTTGACCAAGCACAGAGGACATATACAATGTGGTATTCAGGAAACAACCAGCAAGATACAACACTGGAACATATCTGAACAAAAGAGGCAATGTGTGGCTGCTAGGCACTCTCCACACCATGCAACCTGGTGAAGAGCAAATCTATTCTCCATTCTTGACCCCTTGTATTCAAGGCACTCAGAAGTGTTGGTTTTTTATTTCTAAAGAAACCCTTAACATCTCCAAAAAGGATCTTGCAGACAGCTCTGTGTTTAGTGCCCCTGGGAGCTCTTGTAAGACTAAACCTCATTTGTGCAGAGCTAACAAAATGGTGGTGGTGAAAATGTTAATGAGAAATCAATTAGCCCCAAAGCTGTGAATTATTGACACCCCTGACAGAGCAAGAGCTGGGAGGAGAGATGCCAAGAAGTTGAAAAGAGAGGGTAAGACTCCAGGTCCTGACCTCATCTCTTTTTGTTTTGTGACCAGCACCCTTGATGTGGTGTACACATCTCTGTGGGCAAAAGGGTCCTGTCTCCTCTCCAGGTACTTGGGTTATAGGGGTTTTTAACATTTCCAGGAGATTGAGTCCCAGAAGGAACATCTAACAGGGAAGACTTAGAACAAGGTAAACTTTTTTTTTTTAATCATGGTGAGAGGTTTTTTTTGTGTTGTGATTTTTGGGGTTTTTTTGTTTTGTTTTTTTTGTTGTTGTTGTTGTTTTTTTCTTGCTTTTATAATTTTATTTTTATAAGTAATTGAAAATGGAGTATGATACTGTTAACAGGCAAATACAATGAAATCAAAAAATTAGCTATTTATAGCACACTTATTTTAGAATAAATTTGTCAGTTATTTTCTGATTAAATTAGAGATGGACTTACTCTGTATTAGAAATCTTAACAAAGAAACTTAGATATTGTTTAGACTCTGAACATAAAAGGCCCAAATAAATTTCCAGGCTTTGGCACTGGCATTAGGTCTGGTATTCTCCTAATGCTCCTCCTGACCTCAGGCTGCAGGAGCAGGGTGTCAGCAGGCCTAGAGGGAATTGATCCTCAAAGGTGACAGCAAGCCTTTCAGTCCTTCAGGAGAGCAGTGGCAACCTGCACCCAGTTGTGATGCAGCTTTCTAGGATTAAATCCCCCAGATAGCTGTGGAAGTGCTTTTAATGAGAATTTTGCTCTTTTCATTCTGCTGTCAGATTCAAATCTGGATCCCTCCTGTTGTCAAGGTTTTCGAACCTTGAATTTTAATTTTGATGGAATTATCACCAGCCACCCTTTGCACACGGTTGTTTCCATCTATTTCTGGACATACTGGCTGTGCTGGGATAGCAAACGGTAGGAGAAGGTATTAACTTAAATGAGCTACATGAAACAGATTTCTGTCCGTGTCCCCTCGGCATTTCTTGATAACAACACTGTCAACAGATCTAAACATTGTCAAGATGTGTGAAAAGAAGCTAAGTTTATGCCTGTGACTAGAACTTTTCAGAGAATGGGCTTCAAAAAGTTTTCATGTTTTTATTTTTTCAACAAGCAGACAAAATTTCCTGAGAAAGTAGATACTTTTTTGTAAAAAATTAATTTTAGTCAGAACACCATTTTTTCTGTTGAAAGAGTTTTGTTGGGAAAATGTTGACAGGCTCTTCTTGGTGAGTGGTTTTGACATTGCATTACATAAATTAGTGTGTCTGCTAATGGAAAAGAGTCCAGCTTAGACTTTTCAGAATTCTAGTGGATGTTTGTGAGCATCTTTTCACCAACACTCTGTATTTTTCCAGTGCTGATGATTCAACCCTCATCAGGTACTTTATATAGTAAGTACTTAGGGTAGGTCTTTATCTTGTAAGCACTTAGGGCAGGTCAACAAGAGAGAACCACTCTGCATGTAAGGTTAAAAGATTATTTTACTCAGGTTTGTAATGCATTTTCACAAAGATGAAGCACCATCACAGAGTTTTCATCTTTGACACTAACACAAGTTTTTCACCCTAGCCTCCCCAGAGTAATTTTCCCCAGCAGTCTGTGTGTGCAAGAAACAGCAAAAGGAAAACACAACACAAAAATGTCCTTTTGGGGAGAGGAAAAAAGAACAAACATGTGACACAAATTAGCCTTGTTACTTACTGCTCTACTGGAAGGTATTCTGATCCTATAGAGGTGAATGCAATGAAAGAGATTAAATAGAAGTGCTATTTTAACAAATTGTCAAATTCTTCTTTTTTGTCTGGGTTCATGTCAAAATGAGATATATGGATCCTCACATATAGTTCTTCAAGAAAAGCTTTTATGTAATTAAGCAATAGATAACGTGTAAGTTCATTCCTCTGAAATTCTTAGTTTGTCCTTGCAGATAAAGTATTTCTGCTAATATAGAAAAAGGTATTAATTATTTTTATATATTATTTATATTATAGACATTCTTTACT
>JAOEGS010009132.1:61092-121149 GCA_025447755.1 Corythornis vintsioides | reverse complement strand
CTTTTTTTTTTTTTTTTTCTTTTTTTTTTTTTTTTTTTATTATAAAACATATTCATTTTCATTTGTTTGCTTTTCTGCTCCTGGCATGGTATCTAGGCATAAGCACTTGGGGACAGATACCCTTTCCCCCTCGTTGAAAGGGATTCGCATCTCATTTCCTCCATCACTTTAGTAGCTACTGATTGAGCTAAAGTACAGATTCCCTCATGGAGATGCCAAAAAACAAAATTTTCATTGTCTTTTCCCAGAGGTTTTGCTCTGAATACACAGCTTTAAAACCTGCCAATGATCTGAACAAATTGCCACCAGGGAGGGCAATTTGGAGTCTATATTAAGGAAGATTGAGGCCAGCCCTTCCCTGACCACTGCCGCCCAGTCTAAGGCAATTAACTGCTGCCTCCTGGCTCTCCTGTAGGATAGTGGAGGCATGATGCCCTAATAGGCAAACTGACCCTTAAATCCATGGCATTGTCTCATAGATAGAAGTAGTAAGAGACAGACCCTTAGAGAGCTAAGAGAACAGGTGACAAATTCAGGGTCACAGCTGGTGGGGCTGGTCTAAGAGAACAGCAAGGTCTCAACTCAACCAGGTGAAAACAACTCCAGCAATCTTCCCTTTCCTACTTCTTCCCTCAGCCAAGAAATTGCATTTATTAGCAGCCCTTGTGCTAGGGCAACCCTGGGAGGTAGTCCTGAAGCTAAATCTGATTTTGGTTTACTTGTGAGGAGTCAGAATTCTAGGGTTAGCATTGTAGTATTCAGAGGTCGCTCACAGATAAGCAGTGCTTTTGTGCTACAGCACAAAGTTGAAATCATATTTGTTAAAATAGCTATGAGAACATCACCATCAGATGAGAGAAGACCAGTCTGCTTTTCATTGAGCTGCTTTGGTAAGTCTGTGATATTAGAGAGTAAATTCTCTCCTTGAATTTACCCCCTCCAAAAAAATGACTTTGTGGTTATATAAGTTGACTTGCACTTTTGTGCAAAACTGAAAATCTTATGGCAACTTTACAGATGTACAAAATTTCTTGGTTCCCTTCAGTTTTGTAGATATAATAATGAAATAATGCTTAGCCCAAGGTTTAAATCAGTGACTTAGAAAACTTGAGATAGTGAGCTACACTGTGTCAGGAATATAGGGATATTTACTTTTTTTCTCTGCATTTAATATGGTTTCATTATCTTCACAGGTATTTCTCTTGGTAGATATTACAGGATGCAAAACAGCAACAAGAAATCCATGCTAGATAAGAAAATATAATTTAAATTTGCTTAACATTTTAATGTGATTTGAATCCTAAAATGTTTAGTAGAGTTAAATGATACCCTTATAATAACGTAAAAGAGAGATTAAGGAAAAATCACTAATAAGAGCCCCCTTTCCAAAAACAGGCACATGACTCAAGGATCAGGTTGTGCATTTCACACAGCACTATCTGAAGTGAAGTTTCCTTTACTGCATTTCTCATGGACAATAAATGTGATAGTTTAGAAGGATAGAGACAGTTTGGAACTGGATTTCTAAATTAAGGAGTCAGTAGAGCTTAATAAAAATAAGGTTATATGGCTGATTTAATAAAAAATAATTTTGCCTCTAGGAAAAAAGCAATTCCTTGAAGTGTTCTGAAGAAGTGGGCCTTGATGACATCATAAGGAGAAGCAGTTACAATAGTTAAGGTAAGATAAATTAATAGTATAATCCTTGTTGGTGGACTGAAGAAGAAAACATTTCACATGAAATAGAAGATAAAGACAGGACATGAAGAGAATCCTAGTGGCATCCATGGAGTTTATCTGAATTGCAGAGAGCTCTGTCCAGATCTAGGTTGGGGAGAGAAGAAAACATCTTTCGGGGCACTCTTGTTATCTGAGCAAATCTTCTTCTGAAGCATCTTACTGGAAAACTGTACTGAGCCTTATTTTCTTGGGCATGACCTTACTTTGGGCTCAGGATGTTTGTTGGCATGGAGGCAGAGAGCATGATTTGGGCAGTTATGTGGGCGAGTGGGTAAAGCATCAGTCACTTGAGCAAGTTACCATAGCTTAATGAGGTCCTGCACAGCAGCTGAGCTGTTGCAGATGTAGGGTAGCACATGCTAATTTAAACTGTTTTCACTGGGGCTCAGCTGATGTGTGGCAGCCATTAAGCCAAGGTAGCTCAGTCACATGCCTGAAATCTGAATGAAGGATTCTGGGTTCAGTTCAGGAGGTAGGTCTCCAGTTTTCTGCTCACTTTGTGACTTCTTTGGGTAATGTTTTCATGTTATTTTTGTCTCATTCATAGACAGTAGTAATTGACAATCGTGAAGTGCTTTGAGGGAGAGGAGAGAGGAAGGGGGGAAAAAAAAGGGAGGGTGTGGTATGTGTAGGGTGTGGAACCCCCCAAAAAAATGAAGAAGATGGAACAAACAAAAAAGTGAATGCTATAAAAGCAGGATATTTCTATTTGTTGAGTAGAAGAGTGAAGTATGTTGCACTTTGAGTTTGATGCAGTTTCCATGAATGTCCTCATTAATACCTGAGTAAATCCAGCATGTTTTAAGGTTTTTTTGCTGGTAGAAATGGGAGTGTAATCTTGACACAGGGACCTAGCCTTCTGCTGGTAAGCATGTGTTGCTTCAGAGGAGATTTATCACAATTCCTGGGAAGTACTGAGGGAACAGCAGAATAATGAAATGTGCTTTTTGCTTACTGCTTACTCTCTTTGGGTGTTTTGGAAAGTATCAGGTGCCTCTAAACTCCCAGGAAAAGTACACAAGTGTTTTTGGTTGGTTTTTTTTGTTTGTTTTTTGTTTTTTTAATTTTTAATAGAATATGCTTTAAAATAATACTGAGAGTCTTGGTTGAAATGAAGATACTCCCCTGTGGAAGGATTTGTATTTTGTCTCTCTGTGGAGATCATAATGTGTGGCACTCCAGACAGCTATTCTGCTCAGAGCTGAAAAACACCAAGCATTTCCTTTAATACCACCAATAAACATTTGTGTTATTCTTTTTCTTCCATAAAGTGGTACACTAAGCATCGTGCCAGTTCTCCAAGTGACAGATTCTTTTAGAGGCAAAAGAAAAGCATCAGTATTTACTGGTTAACATAAGTATTTCCAAACAATTTAAGAGGCACGAAGTCCTAAAATATTTGTGTATGCACATCAGTTACAGCACTCTGCTACCATTTATTGTGCAGAACAACAAAATACATGTATCAGAGTTACGATTGCTGTGATAATTACTAGAGGGAATCACTCCATGCTGAAAATTAAAAATAAAACCATAGTATTGTGTACAATGATTCAGTATTTGTGGAATGATTTATTCTACAGTCATGGAGGTGGCTCATATTTCAAAGTGTTTGATCCAGATAATTAACTTCCTATTTCCAAAATAGTCACCATATTCTTACAATAACACCTAGAAGTTGCAAAGAATGCTGCTTCTCCTGTACTTGCAGTTGCTTGCCTGTCATGCCCCTCCCGTGACTTTCAGACAATAAACTTGCACACACTGCTACAAAATAATCCAATATCACTCCTTTGTGTGCTTAGAGTGGATGATAAGTGGGCACAGCAGAGCAAGAATCAAAGGTCTGGGTTTGGGGCGTCCTGCCTCATAATCATAGGCAGCCTCTGCCTAGTTATTCATCAGACAGAAGATTTTCAACAGAGCTGTGCTAACCCCCTCAGCTACTGCTTCTGGGCTGGCAGTAGCAGCTGTCTCTTACCATTATGCCCCGAGGAAGCAATGGCATTTGCCAGCAACTCCCTTTGTGTCTAACTCATTTCCTACATTCTCTTCTTTCATTTGCATAGTCAACTGGTCCTTACGCCTCAAGAAAATCAAGAGAGCATCTGAGGAATAAGTTGTTAGAAATGGAGTTTTTAAACATCACACCAGGAGGTGCATGCACAGACCTCATTATATTCCCAACAGGTCTGCCAGCTCACGAGAACATAACGCACCAGAAAGAGACTCTCTGTACTAACAGTTGACAGTACTAAAATAAAGAAGGCAGCTCCTCTGTTCCCTCCCATCTCGGGAAATCATTGTATGAATGCAGTGGAGTATTTCCATGAGCCCCTTTGCCATAGTGATGCCCTTCTGGTGGACAGGACTTACTGATGTCAGGAATGCTAGAAAGAGTAGGACTTAACTTATTATAGCCTGCATGCTTCTATTGTTCTTCCTTCCATCTGTCTCCCTTCACAGTAATTTAGCCTGGGGTTGTCCCAAAAGTGTCAGCTAGAAATTAGTCAAAATAACCTGAAATCCTGGAAGAGGTTAGATCAGAGGCTTGTTTCACTGAACCTCTTAAGAATCAGGGCTTCAGCATAGTCAGTGCTTTGATCTTTGATGGTTTTTCCCATCTGTGGTTAGCCAGGCTGCAATGGCATGCTAATGTCTTTGCTGCCCAGGAGAGATCTGGCAAAGATGTTTTCCAGGTGAGGGGCTGTGTTGACATCAACCACTATGAACAACCAACAGCTAATGATGCCTCAAAGGTGTTTCTGATAAATAACAGCATTCAAGACTGACCCCCTGCTTCTCATTCTTTTTGACTAGTCTAGTGGATCTCTGGTAAGCTTGACCTCCTATTTTTGGGTGGTGTTTTTGCCTTTGTTAGGTGCTTTCAGACAGATACTTGATGTACTGTGGTCTCGGGATGTGAAACGCTTTTTGTTGCCCCAGCTCCATACCCTCCTATTCTGAGTTTGGATATGACTGAAGCTGTGCTTGATGTGGTTTCCCAGCTATAAGCGGAACCCAGGCGCAGCTGAAGAGTGCTGAACCAAACCAGCTGCTGACTTATCCAACAAGTGGCAAGGGCTCAATCGCAAGTGCTGTTAATTCAAAAATTCTCTGTCTATAATTTTGGCCTTATTTGCTGTTGACCTGATGCCGACTGTCATGCCACAGCTGATGCCAGTTGCCTGTTTGAAGCGACAGAGAAAGTATGCTGGGAATCTCTACTAATTTTATTAGCAAAGCTGGTCAGAAAACTTCAAATGAATCAAAAGCATTTTGAAACACCTTGCTTTAGTTATGAGAAAATCTTCATTGGTTGGTTTGGATTTCTTTTTGGAGGAGGGTGAAGAAGGATGGAATATATATTGCTGTGGCATGTGTGCTTGCAGCCTAGTGACTAGAGCTGTGGTGGGGGATGCTGGTGTTTGTGGCCTGCTTTTATTTGGAAAGGGTTCTGTTTATCTCTCTTGCTCTCAGGTAATTGATCGATTGGACTTGAATATAGAGGCATAAGTCTGCTGTAATCACTCTTCAGTGGGCTTTATTAGGCAAAGAGGAGCCTAGTGCTCCTGGAGTTTGGTGTGGTCTTAGTGCTTGAAGAAGGCAAGAGAGAGACAACTTTGAACAAGCACAGTTGGTCCTTCAGACATGCCAAGATTCTGCAACAAGCCAATTGAAAATTACATGTATGTGCAACATACTGCCTTTATCTGGTTGAGTTCAAGCTACTCAGTCTGTGCACAACTCCAAGTAAATTATGCAGAAGCTCAGCAATGTTTGACTAGAATCCAACCTTTAGGTCACTATCAAAATGTAGGCTCTTTGTTTGGTTTTAAGCTTTGTAGTCAACAATTATGTTTTATTATATTGTTATGTTTAAGTCCTGTTAGATGATCAGTCTTTTTAAGAAATGTGCCCTCATGTTCAGGAGGATGAACTGTTAATAGCAGTCTGACTATGGATGCCTTTACTTATGAACACTGATTATGTCTGTGATTCCATGAATGTATGTAGGTGTTCCTCAGATTTATGTAGGATATGGTAATCCCAAATGGTGGTAGTGGTTTTGGACCTGTCTGGACTCCTGTAACTATGCAGGAGCCATCTAGAACAGTTTTTCTGCCAGTCAGCACGATCTGACTTTGTGTACATACAGACCATTCTGCAAATGAGCCTCTGTAGTGACCAAGGAACCTAAAATTGAAGCCATATGGAAACTTACTGTGAATATTAAATTGCATGCAGCAGTGTTAACAGCATTTTGATTTGTGGCTGCAAGTAATAAATGAATTATATTAATTTTGTAGCTGCAAGCTAATTTCCCCAGAATTACTTTTTAATAACCAGCATCATGTTCACTGGTAAGATTTAAATACATTTAGGAACAAATCTGAGGATTTCTTTCTTTTAAAAAAATTATTGCTAGATTATAATTTGAAACATAGATTATTTAACAATTCTTTAGATATTTCAAAGTAAAATATCACATAACAATTGAGAGACCTGGAGAACAGTTTATCTATACATGATTCAGGAGCTGGGTTAAATCACAGGTGAAATGGGAAAACTAAGCAAAGACTCTGTATTCTGCTACCTTCACATACTCTGCTCTGAAGGAGAAAAGGGGAAGGTGTAACATCGTTCTAGGATATGTCAGCACAGGAGTTATTCCTTCTTATGTGTGGTCCTTCCTTGCAAGTAACAAACTTTTTGGAGAAATTGTTTCCCAGACATGCCACTGGTGACCATAAGGCAAAGGATGATGGTGAATGTATTCTTGCAGTCTGGAATTGCTAGAAATGTGTGTGGTCCTCTATAAAATATCTTCTTTTATGCCTTGATGCATTAATAACACATTTATTATATCAATACTGATGCTGCTAGTGTCATTTTTACTCAGAACAGTGCTGAATTTGAAGGAAGGGCATATCCCAACACGCAGGTAGGGAATGTGACCACAGCAGCAGTGAGATATTGCACTCAGGCAGCTTGTACCGTTAGTCTCTCATGGAGGCCACTAGGCACAGCTTAAATGAACCACTGAAGAGCTTTTCCATAAGGCTGTGCCTGTGGTAGAGGCCATTACTCATGGTGGAGTCACCATCTTACAGAACACGCTGACATCTGTGTGAGTACCTGAGGGTACGGGGAACCCGTGATTAAGTAAGATGTGGATGTATTGTACAGCAACATATCTCCTCTAGGGCATCTTTTGCAGGCTCAGCTGTTGTGAAGTGCCTGTTAATACAGCATGAAGGCTGAAGTAACTGTTATGGGGTAGATGACCTGCTGTGCAAAGCAACTGTGTCGTTCAAAATGGGGATAGGCAGAGTTGGAGCTGGGACACACTTGTGTCCAGGCAAAGCAGGCTGCCACCCCAGCTCACGTTTAATGTACCTGTCTCTGAAGAGGTAATTACCTGAATTTGTTATGACCACAGAGTTGCTTTTCCCTCCACAGAAGCTAAGTACTCCCTTACTCCCACCGGGTACCATGGTGCGCCCTGCAAAGTACTGCTTTATCCACTGGGAACACCATGGCCATGCTGCTGGTGGCATTTAGTTGCATCCTGTGTGACTTGGCATCTTGGGGCTGGGCTTTGAAGCTTGCAATACTTGTCATTCTGATTTCTGACTTTAGTTTTCTTAAGCCTTTCCTAAAGAGAGAGTGTAAGATGAAGCATGGGAACAGGGTAATTCTTTTGGCTAAGCTTCTGTTATTTCACTGCAAAGAGGAGAAACTGGGTGTGTAGAAAGAGTAAGAATAAATGAAATATAGGAGTTGAAGGAACATGATGGTTATGACTAGTTTCAATTCATGGGCTGGAAGTCTGTGTAGCTAAACACCTGGAAACTGGTGGCTGGACATACTGGCTGGCTATTCACTCACTTTCTTATCACTCTTAAATGTTCATTTTAAGTACCAAAACTGGTATAATTACATGCATTTAATCTAACTACTTCCCCACCTTCTGATGGGGAGCTACAAAATCTGCATCCCAGTGGGTATAGGATGCCTCTGTACGTGCACTGATGGGTGTAAAGTGAACCAGAAGGGCTCTAATATTTACTATGGGGAATATATTTACTTTTCTAAAGTAATGCCTGTTACCAAGACAGAGGTGCCAAGCACAAGAACAGCTTTCTTTGTAAATCCAGTGGGAAAGGGCTTTGAGTTGTGACTGGCATAGACTCTCCCTCAGAATTTGGGAATGGAATCTCAATTGATTAATTATTAAAATTAGCAAGAGTTTTGCTCCTGCTGTTCTCAGTGTCTGGACAATGCTTTTCTTTCCCACATGCACTTTTCCTGTCGTGGGACAAATATCCACTGGTATTCATGTGGGCTTCCCCCTGGATTCTGAGGAAGATCCCATCATAGTTTCTTTGTTTGCAAGCTGTCTGCCCAACAGAAATGTCATTTCAGTAGCATCTAAGCATTATGCATCTGCTCATGTGGCTGTAAATAAATAACGTAGTGGATAAGGCTACGTTTAGCTTCCCATGTGGTTTAGAATACAATCTGGTATCTGCTGAACTCCCACGGAACAAGAGCAGACCCAAACCCTCACATTCCTGTTTTCAAGAATACGAAATTTATGTTATAATCTCTGATTTAGCCTGGATTCTTTGTCTGTACTAGGACTTCCAAAACAATTGATTATTATCTTATTCATTTGCAAAGAGAAGGTACTAGAACCTCAGAATTAATAACTTTTGTGTGTGTGGGTATACTTATAGACTAGGAAACTTCATCAATTTGAAAAATATAATTTCACACATTAATCAGTTCCAATTAAAAAACAACAAAAACCATAAAAAAAAGAAATTAAGGAAAACCCCCCAACCCTGCTAAGTAATGCCCTATGGAAATGTAAAATACCTCAGAATATTAGAAAGTACAACGTTACAATGTTCACTAGATTGGGGTGGAAATGGGAATACACTGAATATCCTAGAAAAATGATTAATCATAAAGGTTGTTTTTTTGTTTCCTTTTTTTTTGTTGTTGTTGTTTGGGTTTTTTTTAATCCTCCTGAAATACTCCAGAATTTAATCTGTGGTGAGATCTGGTTTCTTTCTGTGTGGTATGTTCTACATGCTGTCCTACAATTAAATAGTTCAAGTACTGCAGTTAAAGGGATAAATGTGAAAGTCTATGGAGCTAGTGACAAAGGAAAACAACCAAGAGAAAACAGCAGTTTGGGGGAGAAAGGGGAGGAAAACTCTTTATAATTCTCTAACAACCTTTGTGGGCGATGCCAATTCAAAGGCAGTTGCAAGTCATGGGGACTCCATGCTGCAGGCAGTCAATAAAAAGGAACTTTAAATTTATTTTTTTTTCTTTTTTAATTCCAGAGCGCTCTCGCCCGTGAATTTGGTTTTCCTTCCCCTTCTCCTGGCTCATTCTTGCACATCCTCTGGGGTAGGGGGGGGGAAGGCTCTGTAAGAAAATAGGCCATCCTCTTGGCATAACGGGCAAGAATTTAGCGAGGCGACTTGCTGGGGTCTGAGGCAGCGAGGGCCTGGGAGGGCGGCTGTGCGTGGCAGCCCCGTGTACGGCAGTTAGATTTGTATCAGTGAGACACGACAGGTCTGCCCTTGAGATTCTGCGGTGGCACGGTGCCAGCTGCTCGCCACGCTGATCTGTGTCTCTCCAGAGCAAAATCACAACCTGCTGCCGTGGTTCAGCTCTGGGTCAGACCCACAGCTAGAATACTGAAGGTTGGGGTTTTGGTTGTTTGTTTTTGGGGTTTGTTTTTTTTTTTGGTTTCTTTATTATTTTTTTTTTGGTTGTTTTCTGTTTGCTTGCTTGATTTTTGGTTTTAATATGGAAGTTGCTGGGATTTTATAAGGGGAGCTGCTTTCATGACAATTTGGCCCAGAGCAGTACCATCTCTGCTACTTGTACTTCAAAAGCTGTGGAATATTGGTACCAGGATTAAACCTGCCTTCACCTTGGTTGTGGGCCATGAAATATAACCATAGGCTTGAGTGAAACAAGATTCACAATCTGAAAACTAAAACCGTGCAGCTACTTTTTAATTTAGGCAAGTATTATTTGCTTTTGCAAGGAAAGATTCTGCCATGTGTTTCCCTGGGATTTCATTCATCTTTATTGATGGCATTTCACTTAATTTGCTGCCATTTGAGAGCCCTACAGGCAAAGGGGAGAAGAGAAGAGTAAAGTAGGGGTAAAAATGGGAGAGGGAATTGCTAGTATAGGAAAAAAAAAAAAAACAAAAACCAAACACCTGCCATCACGTTTGTGCCTGTGCAATCTCCATACATTTTAAAAATCTTTGTGCAGATAGCTATGAAGTGAAAGAACGCAGACGGTCCCACAGGGAGCACAGCCAGGATTTGTCCTAAAATGAGCGTATTCCTACTGTCATGCAGAGGAGCTTTGAGATCTCCTCTGAACTCAGGGAAGCAGTGGTTAACCCTCCCTCTCTCCTTGTGGTCACACTGGGATTTAAAGGACTGAGGGGCTGGGTTCACTGGTTTTAAATTTTACTCTTGATGAGGGTTTTGGTTTGTTTGTTGGGTTTTTTTTTGCCGCAGAGTACAGAGGTACAGCCTAGTGCTACCCAGTCTGGTGGTTACTGGTGAGCCCAGGGTTGCAGAGGGAAGGTGCAAAGCCTGCACTTCTGTAACACTGCTTTACCCCCACCCTGTTTTTCTAATTCAGACATATTCCTGTCTTCAGCAGGGCTGGTTGAAATCCTGAACGTAAAGCTTAGGGTTTTTTCCCAGCTTTTTTACTAGTAAAACAAATATTTATTTTCCTCACCCTATTCTGACATCTTTGGACATATTTTTTCTTATGCCCTCATGTTGAAAATGGGATATTAGATTAGATGGATGTTTAATGTGAACCAGTGCAGCCATTCTTAAATAATTAGTGTATTTCTGATACCATAATAACATACAGTGCTTTTTAAAAAATCACACTAAAAATGCTACTCTGGGACATAATAAATGGCAAAGAGTTCCACTGTGTAACAAAACCACATATGAAATAGCTTTTCTTCTGCTAGCTTTGGGGTTCCCACATCTAAAATTTGCAGAAGCTGTCATTACTCTTGTGCTAGAGGACAGGGAAGAGTAGAAACTTCTTACAAAAATTTTATGGAGTGGTTGCTATTTTACATATTTCTGTCCTCAAGGAGGTGAAAGCAGTTAAGAGGAGAACAAGGAATGCAGAAATGAGCAGCTTTGTTTTGCTGTATGAATGGGGTTGAAAGGAGACAAACCTTTTAAAGCTGAGATTATGGGTAAAGAAACCCACTGGTTTTTATTCCTGTGAGTTTAAAGCACCAAAACTTCCTCAACACTCAGATTTGTTCACTACAATAGAATGATTTCAAAGCCTTTTATAAATCACACCAAGAGCTTGGAGCACCTTGTATTCTGTGACTGGCCAGCAAAGGAGGACAGAAAAGCTTGTTGTGTGCGTGAAGGAGAAGGTATGTGAGAGAGTCCACTCTCCAGGGAATCCCCCACCTCTATGTCTCTAAATAATCCATACGCTCCTAGACAGGGAATGTCAGGGGTTTTTGTGCTGTCTCAATATTTTTCTATGACTTGCTCCATTATTTATTCTGGACTGGCTTTCCAATTTGCAATGCCCTGAGCAAGTGTGGTGCCTGCCTTGAGCTACCAGAGGGGGAATCTGGCTGCGAATTGCCTCCCCATCTGTCGTGGAGTGAGCGAGAAAGATCCGAACTGGCAGGGATATTTTTTTTTTCCCCTTTCCCTTTGCTTCTGCTGCCAGAAGGGGAAACTGGAACTGGCCCATGAGTTATTGAGTTAATATAGGGCCACAGAGCTGGAGACCCCCAGATTGCAGAGCCTGAAGTCTTAACACCCCTCGGGTGCCTGCTGAATGTATTGCGGCTGGCAGTTCCTTTCCTTGGTGTCGGACTTTACAGCTGCCTGCTCGCTTTGCTCTCCCCCTGTGCAAAGGTGCCCTTCCCTGGTGGTGCTCTTAGATGGCTGCTTAATGTTCAGCTCCTGAAGAGGCCTCTCTTGCCAAACTTGGTTGATAAGTTTGCTGCCACCGCTCAGTGGGAGAGCACCTGCACTGCTCCCCCCACCCCCTTCAAAGGATCCCTGGTGTCTGGAACAACTTGCCTATCGCTCTTTGTGCTATATTGGTATATCTTGGTGTCTGTTCCTGCAAATCTGTGCCCAGGACTGCATGCTTTCTTCTCCATCAGTGGCTTCTTCCCCCTTCTGCTCCCTCCTGTCACCTTTCTGTACTTTGCTGAGTATCAGTTAATTCTTAACAGCAAATTCAATCTCTTTTACCCACTTCTCTTTCCCCAGCCCTCTCCTACATTCAGTGTGAAACACATAGGACTGATTTTGAGATTATGGTGATCACCATCACTTTTCATCCAGGGCAGAGAACTGCTGTCTGTACCTTCCACAGTTCCTGACCCTGATGAAAAGTAGCATAACAAAAACCCCCTGAACTGGAGCTTAATACTCCACTTCAAAAAGCTCTGTTTTAGGCCTTATATTTACATCTAGAGGGAATATTGGTTGAGCAAATCCCCACATTCACCCCCACTTCCTCTGCAACCTTGGAAGCATTTAGATCCTGATCCAAACTTTGGGACTTGTTACCCCTTTCCAGCAGCTGCAGTAGCCTGGCCTTACTTAGAAGAGATGAATGTTGTCCTGAAGGAGCTGCAGTGCTTGGCAGGGCAGATTGCTTACAAGTCCTGCTTGTGAAATTAGGTAAATATTAGGAAATATTGGCCTATCCCCTCTTTGTCAAGCTGAATGCTCAAATGAGGAGCTGATGTTGATGTGTCATTAACAAAGTATGATTTGGACTGTGATATAGCCCCAGGGGTCTCTAAATTGCAGTTGGAATATGCAGTTTTTATGTTGGTTTTTTTTTTATTATTTCCTATCACTTATAGTACTTAAGAGACTTCAGGTGAATGCTTGTTGGGTAGCTGCTATTTATCCCTAAAAATCAAGAAATCTTGCTCACTCACAGGTTTATAGGATGTTGGCTTTTAGCTCAACTGTTCATTTGTTTTGTCACTCTTGTTGCTTATTGAGCAAGCTCTGAGTAGCTAGAAAATGGCTGAGGCTCAGCTGGGCTCAACTCTTAAAGCATAAGGGGCTGTGCAGGTCCTCATAGCTGCTGAACTAATGTGGGTTACAGAAGCACCTGTAGTTTACTGGTGCTGTTTATTAGTCAAGATTAACTTTAGCAAAGTTCAGGGAGTTGTCCTTTCTGCAGTTTTTGCTCTCCCCGTGCTTCTGCACCCTTCAAGCCAGAGCTGGAGGGGCAGCTAAAGGCCTGCAAGGCCGTTCAGGGCCCTTTCCTGTGTGACATTCAGTGTTTAGCTGAGCTATAAAGTTACTTTCTTCCTCTAACCTGCGTTTCATTTAGCACCCAGCTGTCTCTGCGATATTTTGGGTCTGCTTTTGCTGTGTCACTAGTATGTCCTTCTGAAAATAGTGTGAGTTCTGGCCTGACAATTCATGATTCCCATCCCCAGGCTCAAGCGCTACAGGGGTGCAGGGTAGGGAGCTGTGTAGGCAAGACCAACGGCAGCTGTATACTGTGAAATAACAAGTATCAGGCAAAATACAGTATCACAGCTAATAGATGTATTTTAAAAGTGGAAACATCTATGTTTAATTGCATTTAAAGTACGTAGTGAGAAACCACAGTTATACATTGTTATAACAAACCTTTACATCTGAAGTCAGAATAATACAAAAAAAAAAAAGTGCTGATTATATATGGTCAAAATAATCGAGGCAAAATGTCGACAACATCTTCTAAAATATTAGCATGTGGCCCCTGCCAGCAACACTCTAAAGGTCAGGCTGAATAATGTCAGTGACAATCACTGGTTTTCCTTAGCTTACCCCAAAACAACAACCCAAAAAACTGTTTTTGTTTTTTTTTTTGTTTGCTTTTTTTTTTTTGCATAGCTTTCAATATTGCTGCACTCTCACCTCTGCATATTGCAAGCCCATCTCAGTTCTGAGATAATTTTTTTAAAGTTCTGAATATTTTTAATCCAGTTCTCCTCAAATACATAATATATATTTTCTACCAATTATAAATACATCATTTTAATTAATCTGATTTCAATAACATGCATTTGTATAATTACTGTACAATCAAAATAGACATGACTTTACACAGTGTGTATGCTTTTATTTCAGCGATATTGTTCAGACACACTGCTCAACAAATCAAGCAAATAGGGAAATAAGAAGAAATCTTTTTTTTTTTTTTTTTAAGGAGGGGGAAATAACCTCTCTGAGGAAACAGAATTTCACAGTGTTTACAGACCAAAAAAATGAAAGGAAAAATACTGATCGGAAAAAGGGGTTTATTAATACATAGAAAATCCCCACAATAGTTGAAACACACTTTAGGAACTAGTAAACACGTTAAATAGAGTTGTGCCAATTACGCAGTGCCCAAGCATCTGCTTGCTCTTAATTAGACGGGGAGGTGAATGACCACTGTTTATTTTCATTTTCCTCATTAATTATGAAAAACTGCATTTAATTCATCTTGCATGGTGAGAGACTGGCTGCGCAGATGTAAGTCGTAAGGGAAGTGGCTCTCTGTAGGCAACCTGAACATCGAGCTCTGCCCAAGGGGACCCCTGGGTGGCACTGCACAGTAATGCATGCCGTAATTGTAATTTTTGCCATAGTCCAAGCTTTCTTCTTGCTTCAGGGAAAATATCCCATTATAGTTAATTGAGGGAGGACTTAAGGGACCTTCAAACTGTGGGCTGGCACACTCAGGGGAAGTGCTTTCATAGAAGGACTCGTAAGCGCTGCAGTAATTGTAAGGTTTCATGGACTTGGAGTTGTCGAGTGTCCCGTGCCCCGGGGGGGTGCCAAGCTCGGGGCTGTGGTAGGGGGGATAGAAGGTGGAGTAGGGCGAGCGGGTGTGATGGGCACCTTCGCCCGCCTGGCCCATCAGGAAACTTCTGGCATTCAGCTGCAGGCATCCTGCCACCAAGTTTGTAGTCGGCTGGGAGAGACCCTTGCACAAGTTCTGGACGAAGGTGAGCAGGTCGGGTCTCTTGCCAATTCGCAGGATTTCAGAAAGAGCCCAAATGTAGTTCTTGGCTAGTCTCAAAGTTTCTATTTTGGACAGTTTTTGTGTTTTAGAATAACAAGGGACCACTTTCCTTAAATTGTCCAGGGCGTCGTTAAGGCCGTGCATCCGATTCCTCTCTCTAGCGTTGGCTTCTTGTCGCCTGAATTTGATCCTTTCCATCCTTATCTTGCTGGTCTTTTTTTTCCGAAGGCCCCTCCGCCTCGGCAAGCCATTCTCATCCTCCTCTTCCCTCTCTTCCTCTTCCTCCTCTTTTTCTGTGTCTTCTCCAGGAGATCTTTTAATATTCTTTCCTCGGAGCACGATCTGCTTCGAAAAGCTTTCTGGGTTCTTCATTTGCTTTTGGTCATCACTTTCTCTGGAAAACTTTCTGCACATCTGGGATTCTGGCATTACAACAGACTCATCAAACGGTAGTGTTAACATGGTTCTATAATCTTAAGTAACCTGAAAGAATGCCAGCACAATATTTAAGCATTTCCATTTTTAAAGTTTGCTGACTTACACACACATCCTCATGCACTTTTCATGTGTCTGCGGGCACGCGTTGTGCACATGAGCCTGTGTGTGTACATAGAAATTCACAATCTATATACTTTTTTTTTTTTTGCATAAAATGCCAGTTGCAAACACTTGCTTTTTAAAGAATAAAAGCTGTCTGGAATTTTAAAATAGGGTGAAACATTCAGGAGCTTGTAACTAAAAAGCCACGTTTCTCACAGATAAGTATAGAGTAAATCAATATTTAAAATGTACAATTAGCTCCCTGCTCATTTATCTTATTTTTAAACAAGCCCTTCGAACCCTTGCCACCGTGGAATTCAAAGAAATGCAAAACATGATAAAGCAATACAGAAATTTCATTAATCCAAATTCCCCTGGGTGAAAAAATGAGCAGAGCGAGAGCAGTCTTAAAATTGGAAAGTGCCATATCTCTATTAACTGACAGTTAAATATTTTTAAATCACTTTTTCAAAGTTGAGGTTCCCCCCCCCACATTCCTTCCCTATGAATCAAGATCTTAAACTCTAGGAAGTTAGAGTGGGCGAGAATAAAATAAAATAATGGAACATCCCCCCCAAACTACTCAGCTAGTGGAATAATTTTTTTTTTTCTAATATTTTTATTAATACCCACATTATTTATTTTATATTAAGACAAAATCAGAATTATCCAGCCCTAAACGTATTCAGATTAGAGTTAGGAAACAAAATCCCCCTACCTTTTTTTTTTTTCCTTTTTTTCCCCAGCAAAAAATTCTAACTGATATTATCTGTTTAGTTAGAATCAACATTCATTTTTTTTCTCTTTTTCTTTCCTCCTTTAATTTTATTTTTTTTTCTCCCCCATTAGTTGTGGGGGGGGGAGGTGAAAATTTCCCTGCACGCTATAGCAGTGTTTATGTTCTGCGAGGCTCAGACGTCTCCCTCCAGCTCGTAGCTGACAGGAGCGGTCTGTACATTCTGCCTGCAATCCTGCACATGTGCTCAGAATACAGCCTGGAATGGGAAAATAATTTCTTTTTTTCCCCAATTATTTAGCTTTTGTTTGCAGTTTGGGAGCAGCAAAAGCTTGGATTCTCTCGGTCCTCAAAAAGACAAGCAAAACGAATGCAGGGACTTTAATAGAACAAAACTAAACAAAAACCCCAGTCAAAGACTAACTCTATCAGTATTGTCCACACACTTGCAATATTACATAACACCAATGAAAGTATGCAATTGCATCAGAAGAATAAAATGTTAGGAGGAGTTATTAGACAGTAAATAGCATACATAAAAAAAAACCAAAACCCCAAACAAGACAATGATACTGTATCTTTAAACACTTGCATGCACACCCAGCACCAACTGAAATATATCTTTATTGGTATTACCTTAGCTTTTTATTTCATTCAACAATCAGTTTTCATTTTTTGCCTTCCAAATCTTTTCAGTCTGAATGTCGCATCGTCTCCTGGAGTCTAGATCTGTGTATATCTGCACTATCTCATTGATCTCTAAAAAGTGACATTGATGCCAACTGCCAGAGCTGGTACCCATGCCATCTGCTAGTGACGTCACGGGGCAGAGAAAACCACGTGAGCCTTTCTCCTGGGACCTTCATTCTGCACTGATCATCTGGCATCCCTCTAAGTGGGTACCAGCATTCATGTATCAACACAGAAGGTTAGACTGATAGAAAAAAAAAAAAAAAAAAGGGGGGGAAAAAAAAATCTGCACCAGCATTTCACATACAGTAGGTGCATTTCCACTGGAGCTGCTTCTTTTTAGCAGTCTAGCTGCATGGATAGACGTGCCAACATTTGGTGCTATCCCTGCTTACAGGTACGGCTGCCCTGTGGTTGTTAATATGGTATTGTTTATACGAAAAGTGCTGTCTTGTATTGATCTGAGTCCCTCTGGTGCACCTGGTACCCAGAAAAAAAAAAAGAAAAAAAGAAAGAAAAAATAAGGGCAAGGAAAGGAAGGCAGGAATGGGGAAGTAATGCTGGTGCTGCCACACAGCATGGTCACAAAAAGTAGTTTTTGTGTAAAGCTGCTGGGAGTGATTTTTGGGATGTGGGGATTTTTTTGAGGGCAGTGTGGTACCTCAGAGCACTGAGGAGCAAGAGCAAAGCTCTAAGAAATCCTCCCCTTGCATCTCTCAGTGGTTTCTGACATTCCCGAAAGAAAAGAGGTGTTTGAGGGAAACTGGATGTACGATGTGAAGGTTTAAGAAGCGATGCCTTTCATCAGGAGCATGTGGTAGGGCTCCCTGGTCCCTGTCCTGCCCTGATGCCATGGGACCGGGGAGCACCTGCTCCTGGCAGAGTGAGGAGCTCACAGGTGTAACTTGGGGTTTCGAAGGGTTTGTCCCTCTGACAGATTTTCTCTGCCTGCCTGGTCTTTTTGCGAACGCTTCCCTGAAAGGTCTTTAAAAGCCGAGTTATTTCCTCTGCAAACACACTCTTCCTCCTCCTAAAAATCTCCCCCTGCATTTCCATTTGCCTCCCTGGCTGCTTCTTTCTCTGTGTCCTTGTTTCTCCTGTCAGCTGCCTCTCCTGTACTCCCTGCTCTTCCTCCCTTAACCCTTTTGTCTCTTTCCACAGGCAAGAAACTGTTAAATGTAGCTGACAAAGCCTCCCGGCTCAGCCTTGCCATGGAGCTTATGGCAAACTCCACTTTGGTGTGTTTGGGGTTTGTGCTTTGTTGGGTTTTTTTTTGTTGTTGTTTTGGGGTTTTTTTGCCTGTTTGGTTGTTGTTTAAGGAGTGGCATGTCACATATCAGCTATAACAAGAGAGTTACAGGGGAAATGACATGTCATCTCAGAAATATTTTAAATTTTTTTTCAAGTTTGCTTTCAGTATTATTGCGTATCACTGCTTTTCAGTGATTAAGTAATCTCTATTTTAAAAAAGTGTGCTACTGAGTATGCTTTTAGTATTAAAATAATCCCTGGCAGAGCTGCTATTGTTATGGGTCTGTGTCAGCGTTCCCATTATAAATCCTGTTTTTGAAGGGTTTATAACTCATCTGCTTTAATTCACGTTGGGCCCAGGCTTGGCATTAATGTTCTCAGTCCCGATCCAATTATTTTGTTTTCATAAAGTTTCATTTAAATGTGTTTGGGCATTTTTTGATTGGAGAGGGGAACAAAAAATAAGGCAGTAGCAGAACAACGTGTGTGTGTGTGTGTATGTGTGTGTGTGTGTGTGTGTGTAGAACATTATATGTACATCTATGTGTATGTGCTCAAAGATTTTACAGCCTTTCATTAAAAAGCAAAACAGAACAAACCCTCACACCAAACTTTGTGTTTGGTTTGGTTGGTTTTTGTTTTGGGTTTTGTTTAGTTTGTTGTTTTGTTGTTTGGGTTTTTTTACAGAAGTGAGGCATACCAGGTCATTCATGCTTTACAGAGATCGGGTCTCCTTTTTATTTCTTATTTTCTTTATATTTATTATTTTTTAAGGCAAATGTATTTGAAGTGACAAAGATGTTAAAACTTAAGTGGCAACTGTTCAAAGTAGCAAGAGCTGTGCTATTCATAACATTTGTTTCATTTTATTCTGAATATTACAATCTGTATAACAGAGAAGAGAGTAGAATCCTATTATTCTCAATAGGAATTTATGTATTAAGATTTATATTGTAGAAGGTCCTAAGGGTTGTCAACCTTTTCAAGGATTTTGCATATTCAGAGTATTATACAATGCACGATAATCTAAATATGCAAAGTCCTGAGGAACCAAACCCTGTTTCAATGCATACTAAAAATACTACGAGAAATTGAAGGAAAGGTTGACATTGTAGTAGCTCCATGTTAAGGGAAGAACCATCAAAATTTCTAGTTATATCACCCAGCATTCAAAATATACATTTATAAAAATATTTTTCTCTGTCCTTTTTTTAATAGCTGAAGAAGGTGGCTTTTTTAAACTACCAAAATGTTGTAAAATACATTTTTGAATTGTTTTTATGATGCTACTGAAACCAAAATATATGAATTAGTTTGCTGAAGGATTCCCCCTGTAGTAGTAATGTTACATTTTTGCAGATTGTTAATCCATAATTTGACCTTTTTAATATTTTCAAATAAATAGTGGAGAAACAAAATAGCTGAGATATCAAGGTTTTAAAAGCCTCTACTGTGCATGCATAATAACTTTTCATAAGGATTTTACTACGCATTTTGTATTATGGATCCATGATATGCAAATGTGTACTGCTGTTAATATGCATTCACAGCATACCCCATAACTGCTGCTTTGCTGTCTACTGTGAATGCATGTTAAGAATAATACACAAAACACAGTTAAATGCACTCTATAGAATGGCTGCACAGCACCAAATTCCTTCCTGAACATACACCACAATTCCTTTTTTTTTTTTCATGTGCCCAGGCTGTATAATTTTGAATTATAAGTGACTGTCTTTCAAATGTGATATTATTATAATACATTTAACACAGATGAACATTAACAGAATCACTGAAATATTATTGAGTTCAAAGGGCTGCAGAACCTCCACAGTGCATCAGGGGGACTGACCCAAACTGCACTGCAGTCAATGGGAGTTCTTCCAGTAACTTCAATATGCTAGCATTGGATCTTCAGGGAATGTCTGTACTCTTTTCATTTTCTCTCTGTTGTTTTTTTGGTTGGTTTTTTTTGGTTTGTTTGGTTTGGTTGTTTGGTTTTTTTACATTTAGTGGTTTGTTTTTTTTAAAAAAAAAAAAAAAAATGTTTTATCATCCTGTCCCAAGTACCCTGTTATCTCCTGGTGCTGCCCAAACAGAAGATCTGCATCAGAACTAAGGGAGTCTCATAATGTCTGCTCAGGACCATGTCAGTGTGTGGTACTCTAGGTCATACACTGGTAGCACTGGGACCTTGTGGGCACTGAGGGAATGTTCAGAAAGAGGAGTTAGATTTTTTTAATTTTCTTTATTTCTTCATCTGTCTAATGCAGGCACTTAACATCACAACAGCTCTGCTCCTCATGCACAAAAAGTTATGGTGACAGTTCTGTGATGCCAGACTCCCTCTTCCTCACTCTCAACCTGCCACGAACTTGCCTTCCTGCCACAGCATCCACATGTCCAGCCCAAACACTTGTAGAGGACCCTCTAAACCTGCTTGCTTCTGGGCAGGCTCTGTATGTCTGAAGCAGAGCTGGAGGCTTCCCTTGGCAGGTACCTCTGGCACCTTGGGAACAGTCACTGGACTGTACGTCCAGTGCATCCTAAATTACAAAGCCAAACCATGAGGGGCAATACGTGGGTGACAGTATGAAAAAAGAGTGATTCCTGGCTCTTACTGAGTTCATAGCTCAGGAGGAGGTGGCAATGTCTGTCTGGTTGTTTTGCTTGTGTGGAGGTTTTTTTGTCAGGTTTTTTTTTTGTTGCTGTTCACTTGGTTTTTTTTGTGGAGGATTTTTTGGGTTTTGTTGGTTTTTTTTCCTATGGTTTGTTATTGGTTGTGGTTTGTTTTTTCATTGGGTTGTGGTTTTTTACAAAAGTGGGGCAAAAGATGATGGTGTCTTGGCCAGGGACTGTGATCTGCCAGCCCTGGTGAGTTACAGGCTGGGCAGAATACCTCTAGAGCCTCTAGTGAAGGCAGGACTGTGTCCCTGCAGGAGGAGCTCCCAGGGGGGGAATCAGCCCCATGTGCCCTACCCATGTGCCAGCTGCCTATCCTGTGTACAGGTAGCACACTATGGGACTGACATGTCACCCTGTCCAGGGGCAAACCAACCCTTTCCTGCCTCTCTGCATCCCCAGTACACTGCTGTGGATTGCTTTGTGAGGGGAACCTGCTGTTCCCATCAAGTTGGCTAAACCTTCTTCTACCAGTGCCAAGATGATATTCAGGGATATACGTCCCTCTCCCAGGAGGGATTAAGACAACACTGTTAAGGACCCCCAGCTTCAGTGAAGTAACCTACATTAGCTCAAGAGGATTCATCTCAGTCTGGAAATATGATTTTAATGCATCTGCTAATTCTGCAAAATATTATAAATGTGCTTTGCACTATCTAAGCCCCCTGTAATGAGGATGTACTTCTTGCTCTAACCAGATATCCTTAGTTTGTGAATAGGGTGTTAGGGACAAATATGAAAGAGCTGCAGAGGGGTTAGTTATTCTGTTTTAATGGGAGTCGAATAAAACATGAATTTGGAATCTGAAAATGGTCTCTAATACTCATTGCTTATGGTTAACCAAAAATGAGTTTGTGACCAGAAATTGCTTTAAGATTTCTGGAACACCTGACTATCATGGGTCTGCTTTAGATATACATTCAGCATAATCCTATTAATTTTGAGCTACTCTTGGTTTGCACTAATCTAAATGAGTTGAGGGGGGGCTGGGACACAGTAATCTTAAAAAGGAAAATACTTAAACTTTTTTTTTTTTTTTTTTTATCAAATACATTCCACCTAGAAAACGAATGGCACACTATAGCCTAAAAGTTTTACTCCCAGGACAAGAGGTGATCTGTAAGTTGCAGCAATATGGGAGTTAAGGTACTTCTCTCCAGGGGGAAAAACTGTCTAGTCAGACCAGTCACATAACTGTATCTCTCTGGGGAACTGCAGAGGTTTAAGATCATTCCTATTGCTTTGGGGTGTGAAGCAACCCTAAGGTGCATCTGAGAAACTGTTTGGTGGTTTGTTTGTTCTTTCATTGGAACTTGTTGACCGGGGTTGTCACCCTTCCTCGAGGACAATCTGAGATGAGTTAGTTCAGAGGCTGCAACACGGACACTTGGCTGTAGCACATGCCCTAATGCTGCTGACTGGTGGCTACTCTTTAATGACCATCTCTTTCAAACAGCTAGTTAGTAATGCTGCTTTTTTCCTCTCCTTCTTCTGTTGTGCCTACAGTGATTCACAGACATGCTTCCCCTGTGTTTCCATTTTAAGAACATTTCTGTCCCCATCAAAGTGTTTTTTGGGATGGACCTTGCAGCCAGTCCCTTCTAGAAGAGGTAATGTGGGGGTGTTTGACCCCAGAAAAGACCTGCACATCTTCCTCTTACCCCAGCAGACCTCACGGCTATGATGCATGCTGGTTCTTCCACAAACTAGGAATGCTCTTTCCTTGCATATTCTCTGAGCCTGATGCACTGCTTTCCTCTCTCTGCTGCAAATCTCCCCCCGGCAAGAGGTGTTTGATGAGATGCTCTCCCTAGACCACCCGTGTGGATGCTCCCAATCCTTGTCCTCCCTTCCTACAGCCTTCTCCCCACGAGAGGATTATCTGTTGCATGGGGACCGACAGCATGCTGAGCCCTGTGTGGCAAATCAGTCTTGGGGCTAAGTCCCTGTGTGAAGAGGTGGGAGCTCTGAGCACGTGGCAATGGTACCGTGTCTAGAGGAGCAGAATAGCCTTACAAGAAAGCACATGCTGAGATGAACAGTTTGCTGTGGACTGTGCAGCATGCTCTAAATTAAATGTGAGCCACGAGGAAACGGAGATGGGGAATTAACACAGACTTGATAGCAGTGCAAAATAAAACCTAAGAGTAACGTCACCTTCTGGTGGTTGGTTAATTATAGGACTATAATAATAATGTAGGAAATTATAGGTTGTTGTATAAGGGGAACTTTGTAGAAGATGCTTGCAAAGTTTAAGAGAAACTCTGACATTTCCGGTATTTGCAGCAGACCTTTGAAACTCAGCAGGGAAAAAGCCCTCAGGCTAGAGAATTGACTTTTCCCCAATTAAATTTTATCCAATATCCAGGTGAGCTGCAATCTCCTAACAAAGAATCATAGTTTCCTTTCTCTTGCATGCACTCCTCAGGCAAATGTTAGCAGCCTACTGAAATAAAACCTGAATACCTTAGGAGGAAAAAAAAAAAGAGGACTTTAGAAATAATAATTCCTTTAAACCTCTTTTGAAAGCACATTACAGTTGAGAAGCTGATAGTAGGAAATGCCAGAGCTATAGCTGCCTATGAAGCTTTTACTCTCTGTGTACAAACACACAGGTAGTTTCTTAACAGGCAGCTCAGTTGAAATGCTTGTTTTTATGAAGTAATATTAAGTGTGGGGCAGGATGACTCAGGGTTACTGTAATGGGAATATCTGCTCCTTTAGGTTTGCCTTTTATTATCTGAATTTATAACCCTCTTTGGACAGGGCTTTTCCCGAGATACTGGTCTGATGAAGATAAGTACATTTTCCATGCAAAAAGCAGAAAAGCTGTGCAATCAGGCATCCCAAGCTGTTAATGAACTACGGCCTCCCTTACGTTTCCCAAATCTGTGTTACACTTTTGACTCCTCCTAGCATCTGTGATTGCCAAAGAGCATCTGGAACATGTGATAATGCATGTACTTTAAAACCTTACTGGATATCTTTCCTTATCTAAAAGAACTTTGTGTTAAAATAACCCCCAAACCAACAAAAAACATAACCCAAACAAACCTAAGCTGGTGCCAGAATTAGGTTTATCTTTCTAACACTCCTATGAAGCAGGGAAATGCTGCTTTCCAGGAGGAAAAGGGAGGCACAAGGATCTTGCAGCACACATCCTGAACTTGTTCCACTGAAATAAAATGCTTGATGCAAATGTTAGGAATACTAAAGAACCCAAAGTCTGTTTGAGAAACACTCTAGAAATTATTTTTCAGAAGTGGATTAGGTGAAGTGTATAATCACTGGATCCTCTTGCTTTTCTGCTTTTTTTCCTGTTACACAAAACTATATTGATTTTCACTGCAGGTGGGAAGATGGACAGCAATATATTTTGGATTATCTCGACCATCACATTTTACCTCAAGACGCAGAAAGTTTATCACAGCTGAGATTGGAAGCTGGGTCAATTGAGGTGTTTTACCCACAGGATTAATTTTCCTCTGGTGGTACTAGAGATTCAGTGGCAGAATTTGACTGCAAATAGAATAGGATTTTATAAAACTGCTTTCTGGATTCAGTCCCTAAGCTTCTGAGAAAGTAAAATGCAGAGCCAATTTCAGCTCAGCTGTAAAATGGTGCTGAATTCAGATTGGGTTGTAATGGTCTTTTTCCCAAATCATTTTGGAAAATTGATTTTTAAAGAATATTTTTTCAGTGGTGAATAAACAATTCTATTACTTCTAGCTGCAGATCTACTTTTAGTGTAACTTATGTTTTTCATCTTTATAAAGAAAAATCTCCAACTACACAACAAAAAGCCAACATGCATTTTAATGTGTTTTTGACCAAATTTCCTGAGCAAGTGGGCATACTGATATTGTAAGCTGTGAATTTTTTAGCTTCCTATTCCAAACCTCATAACTTTCCTAGGACAGGGTATAGAGACAAGAACAGAGCAGTGGTTCTTTGTCTATTCAAGTACACAACTGAAAGAATTAGAGCTCAAGAGAGGACTTTGCTTATAGCCAGATAGATATTTTTGTAAGAAAAAAGCATTGTCTAACAGCAGTCAGATTTGCTAACAACAACATGAAGTTATGATCTGCCATAAAGAGGTGAGGTTATCACATATTTAAGTACAAGCTAAACAGTAGTTTCAGTAATTTCCATCTCTTTTCATCTCTTATGTCTGCACAATCTCTAAGGAGTTGTCTAAGCCCTATAGCTTGCCAGCTTCCTCAGCCACCAGCCATCATAAAAATCAGTGCCTCACACCACAGCCTTGAGCACAGACTGTTGTTTTTGGAGGTAACCGCTCTGCAAAGTGGTCTCACCTTACAGGGCACGCAAAAGAAATCGAGTAGTATCTTTTGGCAACCCAGAGTTTTCATTTCAGTCCTTGGGCTGGCTGAGAACTGATTTGAATCCCCAAATAGTTTAAAGTAACCATAGCCAGAATACACCTGGAAGCTTGGCAAAAAGCCTCCTTTTCTGGCCAAATTCCCTTTCATAAGAAGAGAGTATAGCTTTCTAAGCCTGAATCTTGGTTGGTTTTCCCCTCTATTGTGCTAGTTACTGTCTAAGCTGACTTTCTTGGAGGCCTGACTTTTTACGCTCTTGAAGTACCAGGAAAAGGTCCCACAGGGCAAAGTTTGTAAAATACTAAAACATTCAGTGGTCAGCAAAACTGGTACTAAATATGCACATATTTTTTCAAGTTAGGAATCTTTTTTTTTTTTTCCCCATGGTATTGTTTGTCACAGTTTGTGTCTAGCCTTATTATTGTTTCTTCATGACCATCTTTAATTCAATTACTCTTCTTGGAGAAATACTTCATACTTTCACTCTGAATCATTATTACTGCGTGTGACCAGGAGAGACAAAATGCACACTTTACAAAGTATTTCAAGCAGTGAGTTCTGAAGAGCATCCTATAATATGTTCAGGGCCTTATTCTTGTGTTCAGGACTTTTATGTGTGGCTTGGGTTGAAATCTGAAGTGTGCTTTCCACCTAGAGAGGCATGCTGGCTTCTGCACAGTGCCTTTGGTCCTGTAAGGCATCTTGCTGTGTAAAGCCATCTAGGCAAAAATTATCTCAAAAGGGTACTTTGCTATGAATTTTGAAGACAGCCCAGTGGAGAACATTTGCTGTCACCAGCAGATGGTGACTGGAATAGCCGCCTCTCCCCATACCTCTAAACCTTTGAGCAGTGTGAATACAGGCAGTGCAATAGCGATCTGAAGTGATGGAGGAAATACACTCAGCATTACAGCATGGGGCCAAATCCTGAGAGATTCAGAGCTCCTGCAGCATACCCTATAAAGGCTGGGCATTGGAAGAGTAAAATCTGTGAGTTTCAGGTTGGTGGGGTTTGGAGTAAATATTCCTTTCCGTTGCTTTCCATTCAGTCTGTTATTCATTTGTTTCTTGTGGCACTGACTAGCAGCAATGAGGGATTTTTATTTTTATTTTTTTTTGCAAACACTCTGTGGAAACAGAAATCTTGATTATGAACAAGATATTTGCCATTTGACCTTGTCATGTAAAGTGGCAGAAAATGGGACGTGTTTTCTTTCAGAAGATTGCATATACTTTTCAGCATAAAACTTTGTTAATTAGGTGCATTAGAATTAAATTTAATTCTGGTACTAAGATATTTAGGAAAAGGTGGGTTTTTGATTCATTTCAAAGGAACTCAAAAGTACATTTATTTTTATATAATACATAAATTCAAATCGGAATTGTTTGTTTTGGTTTTGGTTTGGTTTTGGTTTTTTTTTTTTTCAAAATAAGACATATTGATCGATGTGAAACAAATATTTACTGAAAATTTTGCATTGTGGAACACGTTTTTTTTTTCTTTGCTTTTGTTTCATAATGGAAGGAAAGCAAATTTAGAAATATGATCTTTCTCCAAACAAAGGAATGTATCAGTTTGCCCACTGTTCCCAAATCTCTATAGCACTTGGGCTAAATCAGTGCTTCCAAAAAGAAAACCTCATTCACCCATGTATTCTGGATTTGCAATGTTAATTTTATTAATCCATTTATGTATAATTTGCTATATCCTAAAATTTAGCCTATTCTTGTGATTTAACTACCCTATATAAGCATTTCTACACACTCCCCAAATCTCTTTTTTTTTCCCTTTTAATCATCATCAGATCTCTGAAGTAGCAGTTCAGTCTCCCCTATACCCTCAATTCCATTTTGCCAAACACAACGCAAAAAAAAAAAAAAAAGATAGCCTTTGTTAAAAAGTTTAATGTTCTTAATTAGTAGAATTGTCAGACTAATTAGAATACCAATTAGAATTGGCAGGGCTATCGTTAATTCAGAAGTGCTGTGGTCTAATGTTAATCGCTATTAAACCTTATAGTTTGTGAAAGAGAGGGAGCAAGGAGATGAACACACACACACACAGACAACCTCCCTCCCATCCCATTTTAGATGTTAAGGGTCCATAACCATAATGATCTGTGCTGTCAATGTGTACTTAGGGACTGTTTAATCCATGGAGACGTTGATGCAAGTTAATAACTGTTTATGCACAAAAGTAGCATTGTGGAATGAAAACTTGTCACTTCTTTCTATGTGCTGCTATTAAACTACTGAAATCCCATCAGCGGCTGGAAAAGATACCCAAAGCACCAATGACTTCTTATCAGAAATGTGCAAGAGATACCCACTTTACTTGCTTTTACTTTTTGGTAAAGTTACTTTGCACTTCTTGCAGCACAAGGCAAGGAAAGATCTGGCAGCACTGTATATACTGAAATGAAGTTTCAGTGTCTGCTGGCTCAGTGAGAACCTATCAGGGTTTCTTAGGTGGAGGAGATACTGCTCAGGTTCCCACGGTGAGTCAGACATGCAGTGGGAAATACACTGAGGGCTCAGCAACTTTCATTCCCTGGATCTAACTCACATGCATGGACCCTTCCCATCAACCCGGTTCTAACTTTTAAATGGTGAAGAGATAATGGAGCAAAACAATTTCTTTTTTTCAACCTCAAAGGAAAACAAAGAAAATTCTATTCAAACTACATACTTAAAACATCTGTTTCTCACTGAAACCATAAGGGACAAGTTCCCAGTGGTGGATGCTGTGAATATTGCTGTGAATTCCACATGTACCACTGCCACGCCCACAGAGCCCAATTTATATCTGCAAGCAATTAGCAAAAGAGGGTGCTCAGGTGGCTAGAGAAGCATGCAAGAGCCTGATGTGTCCAAGTCCCAAGTACAAACATAACACTTCCTAGGTACCAATATATTTTCCACTTTGATGTTTTCTCCAGCTGGGAATATTGTCTTCTGAAATCTCTTGCTGGTGATGAATTGAGGCAAGAGTGATGTTACTGATGGTTATTTATTTGGGGCAATGGTAGTGTGAGCTGGAAGAGATAAGATAGACTGAGGGCAGAGCAGAAAAAAGAAAGGTCAGTGATACTGTTCTCTGTGGAGTACATGGGTATCCTATTGGAGATGCAGCATAGTGTAAACTTCCGTTCCTCTCCAGACTGATCTACCTCAAGTATTTCTTTATTTACAGCACAGCTAGTTCACAGTCTGATAAAATCCACCCAGATCTGACTGTGCTGCCTCTTCCATTCCAAAGGAACTGAATAATTCAAAGAAGTTATCTCTTTAATCTGCATCTTGTAAGTGTAGGGTCAAGAAACCTTTGCCTTGGTCAAATGGCATCTTATGCACTAATGCTTTATTTAGCCTGTTTATATAATGCTATAGTTGAATGAGACATGTGCAGTCTTACTCTTGCAGAAAAAATAAATTTATTTCCAAGTTTTCTATTGGAAAAGGGATTTGAGAATTGGCTACAAACTTAAATTTCATAGTTCCTATTGTATTATGGCTCAAAGCTAAGATTTGATCTTGGATAAGTAAGATACTGAAAAATAATTAACATATAGTAAAAAAACATAACTGATGGAAAAAATTGCTTCACTGGAACTCAGCATTTTATTCAGTTTTTCAATATGTAAGTTAGGCAGTGAATGTTAAAGAACTTAGTACTAAACCATTTTGCTCTCAGGTCTGTACATTAGAGAGTAATTTAAATGAGAAAATAAGAACAACTAAAAATTAGTAATACACTAACAACAAAACAAAAAAATTCTCCTGGAGCAAACCTTTCTAAACATCTACAAATTCTAAGATCCTCCCAAAACCCTAGTGGATTTAATATGACAGGTTTTAGGGATTTTAAATGACCATGGGTCTTTTATTAAGTACCAGTACACTCTGTTTTTGAGCTGCCTGAAGACAATGTGGTCAAGCCATGAGACCCCTAGGATATTTTAAAATCCCATCAAAAGTTTACTCCAAATCCATTGCTCCCATTTTCTGTCAGTTTTTCCTATTAGGGGACAAAAAGATCCCCATCATCCCAAGCTGCTGTAGCCTTTGCTCTCAGCCACTTATTTAATCCCATACTTCAGATCTTTGCCACTTAATCTTACAAAGCTTGAAACATTATTCTTTCTGTTTTCTTCAGGCAGACTCATGTAACCCTGGTACTGCTAAGAACGGCAGTGAGGGCAGGGGCTTTTCACCGAGCTCAGCTCCAGGAGAATTTCACTGAGCACCAGCACCATTTAGATGGGTGATGAATAACAACCCTGCATGCACATGTGAAGCTGTGCAACGACTTGCAAACCCCCAGTTTAGCTCCCAGTAGATGCTTAAATGAAAGACAACTGTCTAAGCTTGATTTTAGAGCCTGGAGAGTGGTGGCACCATCTTCTCCTGGGGTATGATTAATCTTTCACTACTTTAACTCTGTGCATTACACAACCTACATAGGACGGACAAATTTTTTTGGTGACTGATGGTTTGATAAATTGAATTCCAATGTAAGTCTTTTCAGGGTCAGGACTAGAGCTGGTTGGAAATTCTTTGCCAGGAAAATTCCTCATGATAAAGCTGTTTTTATAAATTTGAATTTTCTTGGACTTGTTTCGTTATTAGTGAAGTCTGTTGAGTCTCTGCTCAGAGCACCAAAACCAGTCCTTTGTGGGGTCAGTACATCCCCACAAGAAGAATCTCTTCACTGGGCTGCCTCAAAATGTGTATTTCTCTAGTAAGTTAAATGTCAGTGTGTCCTGTCTTAGAAGACACATTGGGTTATGGGAGCTGTGGTGTGGGCTCCAATTCTTCTTTATAGCTGTTCTGTGGCCAGAGTGCATTTTCCAAGTCACAGTGCAACCCTATCTCTGAATGACCCATCCCTCTGTACAGCTGGGGCAGAAAGTTGGGATTTCAGGGGGCGGATGCTCCTGAAGAAAACTCCCACAACACTAAGTGTTGTTGGAGAAGTAGATACTTCTCCAAGTGTCTGGCAAAGAGATGTTTTTTTCCTGCTTTGTGCATCAAAATCAAAAAAGTTCAGCTTCTGAAATTTCAGTATAGTCTTTCAATTGAAAATACTGTTAGGGACTGTATCAACCAGGTATATCAATGTTTCATCATGACTGGGGTTGAAAACAAATATGGGAATTTTGGGATAACTCATTGGAAGAATAATCTGATTTCTGTTTATCTCCAAGTGACTTCCAGACACAGCTCCACTTTAACCTGTCACATAACAGGCTCAATGTTTCTGCCTCAGTGTAGTACAGTGAAATATCCCCCAACAAAGATGAGCAAAGAACTTCCAAATGCTATATAAAAAAGAGTAAGACCTTTTATCTCAATTAGGGATGTGGTGGTTCATTTCTACTTTTCTGACCAGCAGCAGTGGAACTTCATGTCCCTGAAGCTTGGACCTGCTTCACACCTTGATTTTCATCAGAGATGCTTGGTGCTTCTGCCTTCCTGAGCAGCTGCAGCCACAGCATCCAAGCCCTGGGCTCCCACTGTTGCTATGTATCACTCTATCCCCCTGGCCCAGCCTCAAGCCCCATTTCCCACACAGCTGTCATCTCTGAGCTATGGTGGTTGTGCCACATTGATGTGAGAGCAGAGGAGAAAGCACTGCCCTGCTCCTCTAAGTGAGATGAGCAGCAGTGTCAGTTTGCTGCTCTGGATATCTTACCATTTGGGTGAGAAGGCATCCTTGTGCATGGAGTGCCTGGAGGCAAAGAGCTGGTCATGGAGCTTCAGTATAGACAAATGATTTTCCCATTTTACTGCTATTTCCCCAATCATTATTTTTATTTTTTGCTTAGGTGGTTTGCAGTTACCATACTTATTCATTCTGTTGTTTGCCTTTAGGGCTTCTCTGTGCCTTTTCTCCACCATTAGTCTGTTCTCCTTTTTTCCCCCCAGTGATTTTATATGTAATCTTCATTTTAATCTAGCCTGATAGTTGTCCTCTTGTCCATTGTCGATGCAATTGTTTCTGAAGAGAGGAACAATATTAATTACTTTGTTTGGTTCAAAAGACCTTGTGTATTATGTCACCTCTTTTGCTCATGATCAAGTTTTCCTTATTTATTTTTACCCTTTCTAGTCTAGCTTTATAAAGAATTAGAAAAGAGACAACAACTGCCAAAAGTCATCCATTCCCATAAGAGGAAGGGCCATATAGGGATATACAATCCACAGCTGAGAACACAGGAATTGTTCCTGTTTGTTTAGACCTAAGATCAGTCTAATATTTATTTTCCTGCAATAGTCATTGTTGAAGAGAGACCCCTAAAGTGTGTACATGAAGGTTAAAAAGAGATTACCCTTGTTAAGTCTCAGACCATTCTCTAACAGTTGCTGAATTCTGTGAGCCCTGAAGCATGACCCAAAAATGTTATTGTAATTAATTATGGTAACTCTGATATGCATATCAATTCCTTTTTGCAAACATACATTTCTGAAATCCACTTCTGGTGGCAGTGAGATCTCTAGCCTAAGTACATAATGAGTGCAGTCCATTTAGGATGCTTTATTTTGTTGGGGGTTTTTTTTCCGTTTAAAACTCTTATGTGCATAAGCAAATCAGCCGCAGCTCAGATCTAGCAAAACAGTGGCATTTTAGCCACCCGTTTACTGCCTTTTCCATCACTGAGCCTTTTATTCCTCAATTGAGAATGAACAGGACCTTGTTCAGAGCCCATCACCATCCTTGATGAGATTCTGGCAATGGCTGCTGTACTGCCATAAGGTTTCCTACTCTGTGCCCTTCCTCCAGACATGAGTGAGTCAGTGCACTACCGAGGACAAGGCTGCGAATTAGCTCGGCACAGTGCATTTTTGTTGCACTGGGGCCACCAGTCCTCCCCTAGGCAAAGGTCTGTAACCCTTGAAAACCCCAAAATGATGCAGAGGGAGCCCCAGTGAGTGCAAAGCATTTGCCTGGAAACAGTAGAGTGACTCTAGGCAGGTGTTGTCCTCCTCCAGAGCAGGGCAGAGGAAAGGGGCATCACTGTCATTCTTGTTCGTGCTTTGCTCACGTTACATTCTTTTTAAATAAGGAATTAATAAATAGTGAATAATATATAAGAAAAACACTAACAGAAGTCAATAGCAAGAATGCTGCTTTACTTGCCAACAAAAAGCAAAAGTGAAAATGTTAACATGTGAATGCTGCTCTCTGTATGAAGAAGTGCCATGTTCCAAGCATAAGTGCAAACTAAAACCCCATTTGTGTGAATAGCTAATTATAAGGGTGAAAACACTGTCAATCTTAACACTCATCTGGGTTTCGTCTTGGATGCCAAATGGGTCTTGCTGTCCTATATGTTAAGAAAAAGTCTTAATTTCACAGCCCTGACAGGAGAATAAATATCAGCCAAAAGTAACTGAAAGGGAATAAACACAGACTATCATGATGGAATTTTTATTAGCATCACTTTTTTTTCTGGTTATACATGAGTATTCTGAATCAATACAATATTCTTCAGAAATAAGTATTGACAAAACCTTCTTAGCTACTTTATGAGCACACTCAAAAAAAAAAAAAAAGATAATTTTGTTCACAATGCCTGCTGTGAGGAAGGTACATGAGCTGTGGAAGCTTATTGAAGTTCTGCCATCAAAGGGGCTAGAGAATTTTTTCTATGTCTTAAGTTATATCTCATGTCCCAGTGCAATTATGATTTAAATAAAACTCTTTAAAGAACCTTACAGATAATAGAACAAAGTCCCATTACTGTCTTGTACCTATTTATTATTAAGGTAGTTACCTGTGGAGTATTGCCAGAATCTTTACATATTGATTTCTAAAAGCTTGTAGTGTTTAAACAAACAAACAAAAAGTAGCTATTTTGGATCCCATGTGACTTCAGGATCCTGAAAAACGTAGAAAGAGCACAAAATTGTTTTACTTTTAAATAAATATTTGAATATGCAAGATGTTAAAAGGCATAGCCATTAATGTATATTAATATTTCAAGTAAAGGTGACAACTCTTTATAAATAAATTTTATCTTTGGCTCTTCCACAAATCTCTAAGTCAATTTAAGTTGTAGATTTTTTAGTGTTCTTTGTTTACCAGAACCTAAGTCACAGGACCTCATCTTAACAGTTCAAAAGTATTTTACTCTAGTGTTTGAATAGAAAATATAAATAAGAAGTAAGCTGTCTAGGGTTCCGAACTATGAGAAATAATATATACAAATATATATAAATATATACAGCTCAAGTTCTGGTTAAATCTAGCATGATAAAGGCTCTTGGAATTTAATTACCTGTAAACCTCATTTATTGTTTCAATTTAAACCAAATAATTTAAAGCATAAAACAAAACATTTGCTAATGCCTTCTTTTTTTGTTTTGCTTTTCTTTTTTTTTATTATATCAGATGACTTAACATGCGAGATGCATGAATCTCAGAGATACAAGAAAAGCTCTGTAGACTTTATAATATCTTTATCTGCTTTTCAGCCTATCTCTATGAGGCAGATTAACCCACTTGATCACATTCAAGAAAACGCTCTATGAACATTTCATGTTTATTGAAATGATGGTATAAAATAGTGAAAAGTAAGCAAGTGGAGGATGAAGAAACCTTCTGAGAGCTGTGAGAGATACTGCATTTCTAGTTGGCTAAAACTGGTATCAGATAAGAGGTTGCTGTTTGCTTAACACCTTTCTAAACTCCTTAGGAAAGCCTTTGTCTCCTGGGATGCCTGGGATGTGAACTGTGCACCATAACAGTGCTATGACTTGGTGTAGCTCTCTGTGATGAGGAGATTCTGACTCTTTTCACACCCAGGTGCTGGTTGTTTTGTCATGCTACAGGGATGTTTTATCCTTTCCTAAGAGGAGGAAGATGTAGAATAAGCCCTGCCACACTGACCTCCACACCATGGTGGGCTTTGGTACCTGAGCCTACACCAACATGATGTCCTGTGCCCTATTGCTGGGGTATGAAGTCAGTGTGGGGAAGTTACTGTCCCTTCCAGATGTAGGTGTGGGAAAGGAAGAACGAAGAATTTCCTGAGGCTAGAGGCTAGTCAGGGCACCGGTGGGGGTGGGGTTGGCAGCGGAGTGACCCTTCCTATTCCTGGAGTGCACTGGGTGAAGGTACAAGGTGCAAGGCAGAGGTGATGCTGGCTAGGGAACAAAAAGTTCCCCACTGAAATGGATCAGAGCCAAAGTAAAATTCAAGGCCAGGAAAGGTCTCTTCAAGCAGTTTCTTCTTCAGCTACTCTTCATTTTTCCTGACAGCCCATTCAAATGTCATCTAGAGGGGCTGCAGGACTGAAGTATTAGATAGCCTTGATGGTTTTAGCAGATCTATCTTGCCAGGTTTCGAGCTCAAGCTTTAGCAGTCCATTCAGGTAGAGCAAACTGAATGCTTTCCTCCAGATTATCTTTCATGTATGTATAAACAGCATTTGCTGCAAAATGTGTGAACTATGGAGCTCAGAGTCACAGCCTGCAGCACAGCAAACTGGCTTTTCCTGGAGCTCATAATGTGATAATTAAATTGCTAACAGGCACCTTAGTGATGGCATTTGCTGGAGATGTGAAATCCTTCTTACAATCATACCTTTCTGTAGGGGACTCATCAGTAGAAGCAGAGCTATCAGAATCGGGGGATTTTTTTATATATTTTCTTCAATGAGTACATTAAATTTTTATGTGGAGTGAAATGGGACAGGACGTGTTTCCCTTCCACTGCACAATGATTTATTACCCCAAAAAGACCGCAGAACTAATTAGCAGAGTAATTAATTAATATAAATTTGCATATTTGCATTTGCAATTAGTGCAGCCGACTGATTAGTCTGAAAATGGGAAGTTTGACTCATTAGATGTTAGTGTCTGCTGGACCGGAAAGCGGCTGCCAGATGAGGCGAAAAAGCAGAGAATAAGCACGAGCGTGTGCGCGCGCGCGAGCTCATCATGGCTTTTGTTAGAAGAACAGGGTGCAAATATGTGGTCTGAGATACTAAGACTACTAATTTTTTTCAATTTTCTTTCTTTTTTTTTTTTTTAAAATCACCTTTTTTTTTTTTTGGCTGTTTTCCCCATGAGTTTGCTTCCTGCAGTGAGCCACAGCAACCGTGAAACTCGATGGTGCTTCTGAACAGTCAGATCTGTAAGGGAGGGTATCTGCTGCAGGCCTCCTGATTTAGGTGCCGAAGGGGAGCTGTAAGGAGCCTCCTTGCCGTGTGATAGATGGGACAGGGATATTTCCCCTCTTCCTTGTTACATCGTCTAACCAATTGCTAACGCTGAGAGGTCAAACTCAGCAGAGCCCATAAAAGCCCAGGATAAGTGATTAGCTTTCCAGGTTGCTGTGCTGTCGTCTTTTCCTCCTTGGACACCCTTGTGACTATGACTCTTTGTATACATCTAAACAGCCCTTCTGCTCTGTGTGCCTGAACTTAGTATGCCTGGACAGCTATTGTCCCAAGTTTTAGTCGGGTTTCAGTGAGATTTGAGAGAACATCGAAGAGAAACATTTATGTGCATTGGGTAATATATCCAGATGATGTAATATCTGTAGGGTGGTTACTAATGCTCTTCTCAGGGTGCCAGAGTAGAGCTGATTTTCATGGCTGTCAGTGGAGGTTATCCTGGTACCTTTTAATGTACTTTACATTGCTCTCTCCACTATGGCTGGAGGAAATTTCCAGTTCTTCCCTAGCAATCCTGATTGTCTTCTCTTTAAGATGACTGTGACTTGGAAATAAGCAAAGGCTGGACCCGAAACATTCCTCCGAAAGTTCTTTGGGTCCTTGTCCAAAAGCTTTGACCAGATTTTAGCCGTTGGTGCTGCCTTGACCAGATTTTAGCCGTTGGTGCTGCTTTGACACTTGCGTGGGTGGTGTGGAAGATTCAGATGGGTACTGCCCATTGCTTGCCGTCATTGTGCATTTATAGCACAGTGAAGTTCAAGACCTGTAGGAGTTTCCTTGAGCTCCTGTGCTGTGTCACAGAAAGTCACTTTGCTCCCTCTTTTCCTCTACTAAGGTTAAAAAAATTAGCTACAGCAGTTAGAGCTGCAGTGTAGATGAAGTTATGCTTTTAAGAAAGTTCATTTCCATTCTGTTCAAAGATCAAGTTTACACTAATGTACATTTTGCAGGTATAAACCCTGTCCCCTCTTGTATATTTTCATTAGTTTGTAAAATTGAAGTGCAAACTGGGCCTAAGTCAACAGGAATGTCTTATAAACTTTAATCCATTCTTTTTTTTTGGTGAGATTTGCAGGTGTTGATTAGCTCCCAAGATGCCCTTGGCATATTAGATGAATGCAAGGTAATTCAAACTATGATCATCCCTATGAAATGAGACAACCTCTATTTTTTCTTTATACACCTACATCCAGGTACAATAATTTGTTATTATAATGTTTGTGTGAGAATTGCACGCAAAATTACCCTCCCCGAAATCAGTAAATTTTAATTCTACATTTACCACAAAAAGAGAGAATAAATTCCATCACTATTTGAAAATACTTACTAGATAAGCAAATATTATTTTCTATTAAAGTTATTTCTGAAAGATTATATTTCAATTATGAAATCCAGTACTAGTTAGAATGGTTTTGTTAATAAACATTTGGTGAGGAAAGAACTAATATAAGTAAAGAATGTTACTTTAAAGAATCTTTTTACCACTATAGATGAAGATAATGGTTTTAAATAACTGTATTTAATAAGAATATTAAAAAACTCTGTCATATTCAAGTGCATAATGAAAAATTAGGAGAAAACATGAGCAAGAGTGAAATTAATTAACATAATCTCAGGTGAAAATCAAACAATTTGTAGGACCAAATAGCCAAATTTACTTTTGAACAAAGGCATTCTCATGCTTGAAACATAACCAGATTTCCAAACATGTTCAGGACCTAGAGAGGTAAATTGTTTCCCATAGCTGTTTGCAGTGCCCTGCTCCCATCGAGTTCTGTATCTGCATCTTTTGACTCTGTTTAAAAATCCAGCCCTGTAGGCAAGTAACAGTGATTTTGGACACGGGTGCACATACATAGGACACACTGCCCATTAGCAAAGTGTGTTACTGAGGCTGAGCACCACACACACAGAGCTATCCTTCTGATGGGTTAGGATTGTTTGATACCCCATCAGCCTGAAGTATGGGCCAGATGTATAGCTCTACATGGCTGCAAGCTCCCAAGTCACTGAGCTGTTCTTTGTTTTAATTTACAGACAGCTGTGAATTTGCTTTGGATCTAGATTGAAATATCATTTTCCCATATTTGCAGCTTTGTGTTCTGACATTGTCTCCAATTCTGACCGTCAAAACTGTGCTGAAAGAAAATAATGTTCTGGCCATTTAGGGAGATCCTTCCTGCCCTCAACCCCTTTCAAATGCTGACTAAACAACTGAGAAGCTGTTCACCTTCTTCCTAAACTCCCCCGTGCAAAATAGCAAAACATTCTGTTTTCATGAGGTCCAAATGTTTCATTTCAGCTTTATTGAAGAGTTGCATTTTGATAAGGCTGTTTGATTCCAACCACAAAGTAAACCGTTTTGCAGAAGCATGACGCATAAGCAAACAGAAAAGTACAGAGCGTACAGTGCCTGCAGTTGGAGAGCACCCCCAAAGAGACTCGAGCAGCAGCAGTGACACAGCACTCTTCTTGGCTACAGTACAGTGCAAAGAGAAGGATCACAATGCAGCTAGCTTCCTAGGTCTAATTAGCTGCATAAGGCCAAAGGAAAACCTGTGACATTCAAAAGTGATAACTGGGGAAAAAGTAATCAGTATTCATGAGACAGAAGATGGGCAAAAGCCAGCTTCCATTTGGACTCTAACATTGCCTGCATCAGTAGGACTAACGAAATATGGAGGTCTTCCACCCCAAGTGCTGGAGAAATACAGATTGAGTATAGATGCAAAGGGAAAGATCAGAATCTCTCTAAGTGGTTGACATGCTACCAAATCAGTCCTGAGACAGAAAGTGATTTGATCTGATAAAAGATGATATCTCTGCAATCCATTTCATAGCAGAGACAAGTAAAATGGGATTTTTGTAACAATTAAGAATTTTTTGTCCACAGACATGAGCTATATCTTGGAAACTGCAAAGATAAGTCACCTCCCAAGACTCTGGTATTGACAGATCAGGTATTTTAGCAGCCACTTCCACAAGCAAAGGGGAAGGAGGTGAATGACCCTCAGTGTCTGACATGTAAGTATGATTTAAAGTATCCAAATTTCTACAATGGGTACAATGAGGTAGAAAATGACAGTCTGTGTATGTAGCCATTACTGCCAAGAAAGCAACTCGGTATTTCAGCAAGGCTATAGGATCCCTATGCTATAGGCTATTATTTATCATGACTTTGCAGCATATTCTGAGTATAACCTGCCAATTCTAGGTGAGGCAGGTGAGACTGAAAGAAGAGATGAGCAGCCACAACATTTGGTAGGTAACACCTGCCGGGCTGTTATCGGCGCACGAGATTTCCTGGGAAAAGGGTGCACGATGCACAAATGTTGACAGGAGGTGAAAACACACATGACAACTCAGAGGTGTGTGACCGAGACAAGAGGGAATACCGCTGCTCAGACAGAATTTGGGATGCATAAACTAAACCTGGATCACAGCACAATGAACATCACTGCATAACAAATGAAGGACTTCAAATTAAATGAATGCCATAAAATAGCCTCCCTTAAGAAACTGGAAAACATGTGTTGGGTAACTACTTACCCATTAATACTGGGTACCAAGATCAGTAGAAGTCACAGGGCCTCCATAACAGGCAGGATGGGGCAGCAGTCTGGAACATGAAGGATGCCGTTGCCTTGGGAAAGAAACAAAATGCTTCATGAAGACAAGGGATTTCCCACCACAAAGAATTGCTTAACAAGCAGCAGTTGGAACAGCACTAGTGCAAGAAGAAGCTCCACAGTGACAGAATTGAGAGTACGGATATTGACGCAGCAAAATTATGTTCAGATGGAAAAAAACTGATTATTGTTGTCATCCCTGAGTATCAGGAGCTTAATCAGCACATATATAACTGTGCTGTTAACACTGTAACAGACTACAGGCCCCCCGAGGACATTCCTGACAAACCTCTAGCGTCTGCATGGCCAAGACTTCATTTCAGCAATTTTAAGCTGTGAAGGTGCTCCTTGAAAGCACAGTACAAACCCAGAAGAAAAATTCCTTTAGGAGATTTTTCTTGACTGCAGTTGTGTCAGAGAGTACGTTGCAAAAGCAGAAGAAGAATTAAAGAAGTAAATGTGTGTGCTGCAGTAGCACTTACCGTGAGAGAAACAGAAAGTGACAATGTAGTCAGTCTTTTGAAAGAAAGGATCATGACAAAAGGGTCTGTACAAAAATAAGTTATTTTTTCTCTGGAGAGAAAGTGTAGTGAGTTGTGAAATGTGTAGCACGTTGAGACCAAATAATCTGTGGCCAGGGCCAGAAAAAAAATATTCCCAGCAGACACCTTCCTATTCCCAGCAGACACATCTTCTCAGCTCAACATTTGTGCACTGGTAGCTCCATGCTAATGTACAAATTACCAGACTTGTTCCATGTGGCAGGGTCATTGCTGCAGGGAACATATGAACACACATGCTGGACTTGGAAAATTGAGGCAGCCTCCACTGACACTGAGGAAAAAATCTATCTGACGGTGAGTGAAAACCACAGAATTTTTTTGAGGTCACTTCAAGAAAAACAAGGCCATTAGATACCATATTTTACCAAAGTAATCCCAGAAAGCAGAGTTTTGCCTGAAGACACTTGAAGGTCTTGGAGAATGGATGTCTGATGCACAAATAACTGCTGATTTGCATGCCACATCATTCCAGATGTGGCTAGCCCAGGTGAGTAAATAGGACCCAGACTGTTACTTCAGACAGCTGAGTGACCTCAACATACCTGATGAGGTTTTCCCTGACTCCAGTTTTGAAATTACTGTCCATTTCATGGCCCAACACTGAAAAGCTCAGCAAATCAATACAGCTTCCTGGCTGGAGGAAGGAGGAAGAAATCCTCATGTGACTAAAGCCCAAAAGGTGCAAAAACCCCTCTTCTGTTAATTGCCTAGGTGAAATGAAAAACATTCAGTTAGAAAAATGTAGTTCTTGAAGTGAAGCTGCAGGGTCCAGGGAATTGCTAATATTAGTGCAACTGCTTCTGATAATGTAAACTCGGACTGCAACGCAGAAGCTGTGAACAAGATTCTTAGCGGCAACCTCAAAAACCCATCAAGAAGAAGAAAAGGAGGAGGTAGGTATACACCCTATAATGATCACTGGTCACTGACACTTCCATCATGCATTCATCTGCCCAGCTTCCTGTAACTGCCAAACTACAGCCTCATCTTCCAGGGTTCCGTCTGTAGTCAATGAAGAAAGATAAAAACTTCTTTTAGAGGGCAGTCCTGAGTGCTGGCAGTAGGGTCCTGGACTATGCCTTTCTCTATTGGTGCTTGGTTTTGGCTAATGAGCCTGGAGAGACCTGGGGAGTTCAGCTCTGTGGTGGGTGCTCTGTAGGAAGCTGCCTCATGGTAGGTGTTGTGATAGCTATTCTCACTGTGTCTTTGCATTCAGAAAATAATACTTGCTCCAGACACTGCAGGATTTTCCAGCTCAAACTGTTTTGCAAGAAACATGAGACCAAACCTCCTCGACTTCTTGAAGGGAATTACTTCATGTCTGTGCCCAGTGAGATGGCTAATGTCCCTTTAACAGAGGAACAGGGTCCTTGCACATAGATGCCTAGCTGGGTTGAAGAAAGCAAGGGGTCTGCTTCGGAAGGACTTATTAAACAGCCCTTTTTATTTTCTTCCATCTTGTGTAAAATCTTCATAGTTGGGAATTGCCTGAAACTGTGCAATGTCAGTGGGACAAAAGAGGCAAAGCTTAAATGATCTTAATTGATGGCCACTCCACAATATTCTGCAGAAAACCCCATTATCATGAAGCTGAGATAGAGTGCTCTATAGGTCCTGGCAGCTCTCTTGGCCTGAGCACTTTTAAAGAGATTCATCAAAAATGTCTTACTTACGCAAGCAGGTGTCTTCCTCACCCCAGGGAGAAGCCTTCCAGTGGCAAGCCTTGCAGAGGGGTCAAGGGGAAACTAATTAAAGCTTAAGAATACAGGGTTCAGCCCTCAAATAGAGAAAAGTCTGCAGAGAGTTCCCCAGCAACAGCAGCCTTGACAAAGGGGACTTCCAGTGAAGGGGAAGCCCCGAGAAATTTCCTTTCAACCACAGCATCAAACATTACCATGGCTTGTGAGAGGAGGCAGGCATCTGAATGCAAAGACAAGCTCACAGAGAAAAGCACGAGTAGTCAGGGTTCATGTGTTTTGTGCAGGGCTTACGCAACCAACTTCTTCCTCTAATTCTCTCATAATTAGGTCTTGTTCTCATGCATATGCAGTACAGCCTTGTGGTTTCCCTCTTGGTCCATCATCTCGTTATGAGATGTAGTATACGGAGTCTCTGTGGGAAGGAAAGACAATGGCAAAATAGAGGGATGGGTGTGTCATTTCAAGGAGCTGAGGCTGGAAGTAAGGCTTTCTCTCAGGGTCATGCCAGCAGGTTGTAACATGCCTGCTGTGGCTGAGCCTGCCAGAACTGCATGCCCTGTGCGTGGGTGGCATGTGTAGGGTATATAAAAAAATTTGAGGGGTCCCAAAATACTAGTAGTGGCAGAAAGAATCTCTCTAACACAAGGTTTGCTACTTCATCCAAATCATACTGTGAGCTTGGCAAAAGGGGTTTCAGAGAACCATCTGGTGGTGGTTTGGCATCCTGTGGGAGCCACAGCTCCTAGTTAGTGGAAGATCTGGCCAAACAACAAGGTAATTATGGCTAACACTGGTTTTAAAGATCTTCTTTTGTGGTTGCTTCAGCACAGATGTTTAGATCGGAATGAGAAGGGAGGCTGAACAGTATTCTACTTTTTGTTGAAGGCTGTGGGTGGGGAAAGCTTTGTGGTGGTTTAGAAGGGAAGGTATATGGAACACGAATTGCCGTACAACATTTCTGGTGGTTAACCATTTGACTTGAAGCCTTCAGAACCTGTTACTCTGGCCTATCTCATGAGAGTCAAGAGATAATAGACCAAGTATGGTTGAACCTGTATCTTCCTTACTGCTCTGTGCATCTAGTTGCCTGTATTATTAAAGCAGCAGTTCTAGAGAACTGCTACTTCTAGAGCATTATAAATGATGCTGTGGGCCTTTATACAAATATCTTATTTCAGTTATGATAGAAATTAAGAGTTTAAAAGACATACAGTACAACTTCTGTTCATAGCTCTTTCTTCCAAGACAGAGAAGTGCTTAAGAACCATTATATCCCACTGGTAAAAATCCAAAGTCCAACCAGCAGGAATATAGGAGCATAAGACTTTCAACAAGGGAGAGGGTTTACTAATAAGATGTGATTGTTGGGGGTTTTTTTTTCTCTATCTAGGTAGAAAAACGTGCAAGAAGACCCCTCTTTAGACATTAAAAAATGTCTGAGGGCTGTTTTGAGGTGAGCTATTATGGCCTAAGTACTAGAAAGAGACAAGCAATCCAGGGCATTTGCTGTTTGAAGTTGCCAGATCTGTACAGTAAGTTGAGAGCAGGAGCAACCTTACTTATGCTGGATGTCTAGAGATGATAGTCAGAACATGATTCTGTACAATTAACTGTGTTTCACATCTGTAAAGGTCAAAAAAATTGTGTTTTTTGAAAGCTTCATGATATCTGCCAAATCATGTTAGCATCACTTCATTCACTGTGGTATTTAGGGAAAGTTACTACTAGTGACTAACTAAAGAACAGAGGAGGAATAGACAGAAGAGGCAGGAGACAAATGCACAAATGGGGCCATAAGTGACAAATAGGTCATGACTATATGAAAAAGGGAAGATAAAATCTTCCTCAGAACATATGCCAATTGCATGGTTGTTTTCTTATAAACATTCATGTAAAGAGTCAGGCCTTCCAGACTTATCTGAACACTGTAAGAGTATCAATTCAAGGGACAATCTAGAAGAAGTGTTCCATTAAGTACATAGAATTGTCAGAAATATCTGTTGGATAGTAAATAAGCTGTCGATTTTAATATATATTGAAAGTTAATATCACATTCTGTGATCTCAGAACATATCTTTGAGCTTTCACTTGATTTAGTGGCATTAGTAAATGCTATCTTCTCTGAAGTGATCATGATTACCTTGTGCCTTATCTTTTGTTCTAGGATATAGATGGGACATACTGCACTTGTGAAAATGTTCCTGATGCACCCACTTATGACGGTAGCTTATGAGAGAACTGCAAAATTCTAGTGAATATTAACTGAAATTTATACATATATTGATTGTATGGCAAAGGTGAGGAAGACCTGGCATTCCTGTGGATATTAGCTATTTATTTCAACACTTTAGCAGAATATGAGTCTTGAATTTATAAATAAGAATATATGCTCCAGAAACCTGAATCTCATAAATAGCTTTATTTAGACAGGAAGAAGAAATATGACTGTTGTCTAGAAAATCACTTGTGTTTTGTATGGTATGAGAGCCTCCACTGTAATCAGGCCAGTTAAGTCTGCTGTACAAGTAGCTGTTTCCCCTCACATTTTCACTCAATTCACATTTATGTTTTGATGCAAGATTGGTTTCCATAGATGTGTTTATAACATCTATCTGAAGAGTGTCTAGCAGAGCCTTCTTATAACTACTAGAGGATCTGTCTTTATGCATCTATCCACAAAGATATTGTCTTGCACATGCAGCTGGAACAAACCTCCTGTGTAGGCAGTGTAGGAAGTCCAGACAAGCTGTGACACCTTCATAAATTGGACTAATTTCTTAACACATTAGTGTGGCTGCAAGAGGCTTTCTGCTAGGGTGTATGGACAGCTTACGTGGCTGACTATGCCTGATGACAAAGTCATTCTTGTTCTGGAACCAGACAGGGCTATGTGATGTGCAACACCATGACATGAACAGAATGGAAGAGTCAGAGTTCTAAGTTGCTAACAGTGAAGTTGGCTTCAAAATTTATTTTCAAATCTTGTCCATTTTATTTGTGGTCTTGTTTCTGAGGATAATGTCATCACTTAAATCCTGAAACTGAGCTTTCAGAGACAAACATCAAATATTGTAAAACTTGCTGAAATAATGAGCTCTGGCAACACCACCTTTAAGCTGGCTCTGCAGGTTTCTGTTAATCCACCTAGAATGTTTTCATAAACTGTTATTTAGAAAACTTACAATCAAAAAGGTATATATTAACATTTCCCCTCTTTTCTACTTTATCTTAGACTTTGCTTTAAAAGGATATAGTGCAATAAATGTTATCTGAAGGCCAGAGTCTGAATTCCTGGCTCATATTGAAGAACACTTTTCTCCACCAGGAGTTCCAGAAGAGTCAGACTTGAGGTGAAAAAGGCCACTGAATCAGTCTGAGGGAACGAGACTTAATTGTCTGCCACGTTAATATAGTCCAGAACTTAAGGACCAGTTCATGGTGCCAAAACTGAATGGTTTCATTTTTTAGTTTCTTGGCAGGGATTTGGTGATTTCCCGTATGCCCAAAATATGACTTTGAGGCCTGAAGGATTTGAGTAGATGATCCAATAGCATCAATGTCAATGATGCGTGAGAGGATCCTAAATTGGTAAGGAAATAAAGTCTGCTTGTGTAGGCTTTTTCCAGTGCTAACTCTTGTGGTACCAGGATAATTTTATTCAAGTATCACAGTATGAGAAAAAAAATCTGCCCTGGTAATTGAAACTTTACATCAGGTAATCATTCACTTTAATATGTCAAATGTACACATTACAAGAAACTGTTGAAAAACCCAGACTGGAAAACCCCAGGCCAAACCATATACCTCAAGATTGAAACCGATTTAAATTCAAAGAATAAGTAGCTGACAAAGATAATTTTCATAGATTAACATTTTTCACCTGGGTTTTATATATCTGGAAGAAATATACACTGCATTGGTTATGCATTGATCAAACTTTTATTGTGCCAGCTGTACTTCATAGACCTGAAAAAGTGATTCAAGCAAAACAAAAGAGAACATAAAAGCACAACTATAATGGTTTTAAATCCCAAAGAGGCAATTACAAGTTTGATTCCAGTGATGCAGCTGGACTACATTGGAAAACTAAACACTTCACACATATTAAGTAGATATGAAGGCTAGGACTAGGACTGTAAATAATAAATCCATCCTGCAGTTTTATTTGTGAAGTACAGCCCTTTTAATAAGTTGGGAAAATACAGCAATAAAATTCACACTAATTCATGTGTAAAAGGTAGTTTAACAGAGCTGAAATTGTTAAAACAGACTTTTTTTTTTTTTTGAGAAAAGTTAGTTGCACAATAACTAATCATTTGTATAAAACAACTGAAAAGTAGACTAAAATAATGTAGCAACAGGAATGAATTATAATTCCTTAGTTTTTGTGTGTGTGTTAGGGTATAATGCAGTGTTTTACATTTAGAATATTTTTGGCCTGGTTTTATAAATAAAAGCCTGGTCATTGCAGTATATAATATTTATTTTTGCTCTGGGGGCTAAAGAGAGGAGTGCAGGGAAGGGTAGCACCTAACAAAACACCCAAGCAATGGCACTGAGAGACCCTACATAGCTGGTTTCAACTTTACATCTCCATTTTAGATGGCTAAAGTTAGATTAAATTGGTTCTTCCCTCAACAGGTATTTTAAGATGGATCTATCTCTTTTTTCTGCTTCTTTTCATGTGCTGGGTATACAGCTGGACAGGGCAAGATGAGGAAGTTCCTGGGCCTGGAAAAATTTTACATGTATCCTTGTAGTTCTTTCTGGATGGAGCAGGGTGTTGAGGGTAACCTGCTTTTCCAATGACCCAGATTGAACACCAGTGTTTTGGGTGGGTATGAGCAGTGGGAAATATCTGATTATTCTCCAACAGTTTGACTTCAGAAATGAAGCAAAATTAAAACCAAACAAATATACAAAAACAATCAACTAAAATTAAATGAAACCAAACCTAAACAAAACTGAAACCCAATAACTGAAGCACAAATGAAAAGCAACAGAAGACTAAAATTAGCAGATAATGAGAAAAATTAATAGCTCACAAAATAAGTCTGTAATTTTCATTTTAATTCTTTGTTTTCTCTCTTGGAAAATGTAGGTTCATTTAAATCAACAATATATCTTGCTTGGAAAAAAGGCTCAGTTTAATTTTTCTCATCTAATCTAAAACATTTATGGGGAAAAAATTTCCTACATTCCTTCCATTGCATTTTCTTGAAATGTTCTCTTTTGATATTTTCAAGAACTGTTTACAGTTTTATAATTCAAAACCTGATTTCATCATACTATTTTAGTTAATTTATAGTTGAAACTGTTAAAAAAGTTAAGAATATTTTTTACATGAAATATTTTAACAATGTAATCTTAGGGAATTCTACTTGTCTTCCTGAACAGAATTATGTTTCAAGTTTTTGGTATTTTACCAAAATTCTGAAAACTCTCATGTGAAAGGGAAAACATTTGTGGTTTAAAATCTAGAAAGGTCTGTGGCTCAAATGATAGTGAATGTTGCACTGTCAAATTTTGGGTGAACTTCAGCGAACGGTGGCTTGATTCAGCTTTCCACAGGAGCCTGGTGGATCTGATGTTTCTCTTCACAATGTTAAATATACCCTAACATTAGCCACCTCTCCTGAGAAGTATGATTCAGATTGGTATCTGTCACCATTTGGCCTCCAGTTTTGAGGACACCCAGAGGACAGGGATGTACGCCCAGGTGGTGGAGATGTGTAAACTGGCAGATATTGGGAGAATTTTTCCTTGCTTTATAAATCAAGTATAGTTTGAAGTTTCTTCTGAATGTATTTAAAGTTTGTGATTAACACTTCTACTGACAGCAAGGGAGAAATCAGACACGAAGCTACAGTTGAGGTCGGCAGAATTCACAGCAGGCACGGGCTGAGATGTTATGAACATAGCTAGTGCCACCTATAGATAGAATAAAAGTAACTGGTGGTGCTGTGGTCTGCTTTGCTGGTGAGGAACCTCGGTATAACTCCTAGATTTTATTGGCAAAGGTGATGGTTTGCACTGTTTGTAAGGCTTGTAAATGGGTTGTATTCCTTTATCCTTTTCAGGTTTTTCTATTATGGACATATGATTGCTCTAGCCTGGGGCTTGACACTGTGGAAGCAAATTACGGGATGTATATAATTGAAAAGGAAATATTATACAAAAAATATTTCCTTCAGGGAAGAAAAAACCCAAACCAAAACAAAAGCACACACAACACCCCCCTCAAATAAAACAAAATACAAACAAAAAAAAACCCCACAAAACCACAAACAAACAAGCCCAAACAGAACCAAACCAAACAAACTGCCACAACCTATTATTTCATATTTTTACACTGTAGTTAAAGGAGGCTAAAAATATACTGAGCTGAGGGGCAAGTGCTTAGGTTTAGCTACATCTTTGCAGCAGGACCAGAATAGAGCTGAGAGGACAAACTTGAACTAGAGTTGACTAAGAAGGAAAACCAAAACCATCTTTGAAAACAACCAGGGGCACAATGAATTTTTAAGAGAGGTTTCACAGGCTCTTCCCTGGCTTTGCAGTCCTATTATAATTGTTATTACTGCTATAGGAAAAATGTAAAAATATTTATTATGTTTTAATTCCATATGAAGTATCAATGTAACACTCTTATATATAAGTGGGAATAATTTAAGGAATCCCATAGGCTTGACATCTAGGCCTTGGCCCTATTCCCACTTCCAAACTTTATCAGTTTGAGTAGATTTTAGATCACATTGTCTTATCTTCTGTGAAAGCTTCAGGCGATCAAGCAGGATAATATGAAACTCAGATCATTCTAAGAATTGGTAGAGAGGTTTTTTGCTCCCACTTCCTGAGACCCTATGAATATTTGAGGCCAAACATGTTGGCAGTTGTAGAAAGAAGCCCTGGTTTCCCAGCCATGAGAAATGCTGACATTGTTGAGGTCTGAGTGTTCCCATGGGTTACATGTGGATTTAGGCAAGTTCAGTGCCACTAAAAATGAGAACAAAAATGATTCCAGATGTAAAATTGAATTTATTTTATGTGTGGGAAACTCATTCATAAGGTAAACCTAGAGGAAAACATATTTTTTTAACCTTTTTCAATTATATTATAGTAATAATTGCTTTAAAATGTTGAGTGGAAAAGTGAGTCTGAAGTTGACTTCATCCTATGTTGCTTTTTAGCAGAGTTTTAAAAATTATATTGCAATGGGGTTTTTTTTCTGCATAGCTCAGGTACGTTGTAATTTTTCTTATTGTTTCCTTCCATCCCTGTGTGAGGAATGTGACAGACCTCCCATGAGATTCTGTATTTCCTTTCCTTGCCTCCATAGTGCTCATCCTTGGTATCTGTCCATGACACTAATTTCTGGTCGCTCCTGTACTCTGTGTTCAACTTCCATTTGTTGGTGTGTACAGACCATGTTTCATCCTACAATTCATATTACTGGGGCTAATGACAAAAACATTTTACTTAGGACTTTATCCCTATCTGATGCTTTCGATGGTTGTTTTTTGTTTTGTTTTGTTTTGTTTTGTTTTTTATTATCAGCATGAAGTGTATTATTGCTAGCAGGGAAAGCCAAAGAAGAAACCAGTAAGTCAGTCCTTTTGTGAAGCTTCAAGCTTCCAGTCTCTGATCCTCTTCACTCTTCTCTCCAGCTGAAGAAAATTTGAACACAGTTTTATCTTTTTTTATATATCTTTTAAAAAACGATTTGGGCTGCTGTTTTGTTGGTGAGTATAAGTAGGTATCTTCTAGCTTGCCAGAGAAGAAAGAGTGATCCTCATATCTGTAGCAAGCACAAGTGATAGTTTTAGTAGAATTGCTGTTTAATATCGCTGTCTGGATTTAAATGTTTGCACAACGATTAGCTGCTGGTACAAAATAAATAGCATGAATATTTAATCAAGATCTATCATTCCTCCTGGTCAGATAGTGTCTTTAGTTTTTAAAAGCCTATGGAGACACAACACCTACTGAGAAGTCCTGTGACTCAATAATAACACAGTTTTGAGCACAATCCAAACCATACCTCAGTGCACAATCAGAAGTGAAAGAGAAGAGTTTATGGATAGATAGGGAGAATTGTACTTTACAGCCCCTTTAAAAAAAATGATGTCTTTAAAGTTGGGGTCACGACTTTCAAAAATACAGACATTTAGTCACTAGAGGGAGACATGATCTCGTCTAACTTAGAGTATATCTGCCTCCGCCAAGAGATCCGTGATAAAAATTCCCAATGCAGGGAGGCTGGAGTGCTACTGCCCGAGTGAGAGGCTGACGATTTGTTAAGCATCTGGGGCCTGTGGGGATTGGAGAGTATAAAAGAAGCCTTCATGAACCCGCCTGATCCTCCAGGGTAGCATCAGCAATACCTTTCTGTAAAGGTATCTCATCTGATCTGGGTTCCATCTTTAGCTGAAGTGAGCAGAAAAGGCATTAATGGGATCTTCAGCCAGTTCTGGCCTGTGCCGTGTTGCGTGTCTTTCTCCAGAAACCTGCTGTGTAAGACACAGTTGCCCACCCCTGAGCAGCATTCCTGGGTGGAGAAGTGGAAGGTCAATGCAGAAAGTCCTGTGTCTCCTCAGGAGCTTTTCTACTGTCAGAACTGGGCTGGCCCATGTTATAGGCACCTGCCACATGCTGCCTAATAACCATCTCTTCCCTCACTGCTGCTGTTGAGCTGAGCAAAAGACACTGCTCAGGGAAAGCCAGTGAGGGAAGGTGATTCAAAGAAAGCTCCTGACTATTTTTTTTGGCATGGATGGGAGAAGACCTGTTTTCCTTTTGGTGCAAGACCCTGTAGGGGACAATCTGTGCAACTGTTTGGTTGGAGAGAACAGTATGCAAGGCTGGATTGACAGGGTCTCACCCCAGTGATTTACTTTTAAATGAAAGCTTAGGTGCAAATATTAGAGGCAGATTTTGTGCTCACTGGAAAGTGCTTTGATCAAAGCACCAAGCCCAGTGCAAAGTCTGCAGAAGTGTTATTATTCATCCAAAAAGCAAACAGAGCAAGCCAAAGGCCCTGTCCACACTGGGATCGAGATTGGGCTAGCACCAACCATGTTGCTGCTGATAAAACCGCAGGGAAACAGCTCTACATCTGGAGCTTCTGTTCAGTGTTAATCCATACTGGGATGCTGTTTAATAATGTATTTAACTAGAGTACTGCAAATGTGTGGTAAATGACATATTTCTACCATTACATTAATAATAGGTGTTATTTATCCTTTATTGCCCAAAACCATTTTAGGGATTGTTGTTAATATTTCCCTGAAATAAATGTTTATGGAACCAGTAACTCTGGCTTTATTGGCCATATTTCTCACAAAGCTTCTGAGTCATGCCTTCAAGTCTGCTAGGATTTGTGACCCTGGTTTTTTGTTTGCTTTGTACGTTTTCTCTGTCTGTGTAATTTGAAGAGAGAGTTGTAGTGTGTAAGATGGAGGCGAGTATTCTTTATTTTAATTAAAATGCTAACATAAGAAATTATCTTATTGAGTGATGGTGTTGTAACACAGCCACTTGCTTTGCCATACAGTAGTTAAGTGTGATTTGATGCTTCCTCTACAATGCTTCCTATTCTCCAGGGCTTATGCTGTGGCCAAAAAAATTCCCTTAAAGCTGAAACTTGGCATGCAAAACTCAACTAAACTTCAGTGCTGCTTGAAACCAAAAACTTTGCATTCTCATGTTCAGGAGAACCACCTGGTGGTTCCTTGTATTGTTTCTTTGTAGATTGATTGAAGAGATCAATGTCTTTCTAGTATTAAAAATGAAATGTTGCTCGTGTTAAGTGGTAATGGTAATTCGTTATTGCTGACTGCAATAAAAAGCTGTGCCACAACCAGGTTATAGCCAGACATGTATATCACTACACATGAAAAGAAAATTATTTCTCTGGGAGATTTTCTGGGGGCACAAATTTGCATAAATCCAGAAAAAGCCTTAGTTACTGTTTTCTACTTTTCCATAGGTCACTTGTTCCTTTCCACTGTCTGTTTTGAGACATCAAGCCTCTCGTGACTGGAAGAAGGTCCATTTCCATGTCATGTCATTGATCTTACAAGAAGTGGAGAATTTTCCTGTTGTCTCTAGAAAATAATCTACTCACCTGCTCGGCTTTGAAAACATCAGTGATTTGGGGGTTCTTGCAGGAACTCACATGCATGATAATTATGAGCAGGAGCTGGGTAAGTAGAAACTCATGGGACCCCATATTGATGTGGGAGTGACCTGTCAGAGAACAAGGGTGCACAGGTGGGCAAGGGAATTCACTGTGTTTATGTGGAAGAAGTATGGCTGCTAAAAATTGAAGCAATGGGGCCTAGCTCTGCTCTCAGAGATGATGGGAATCATTGGCCTTAAAGAGATGGAGTGACATTTATGCAGAAGTGGCATAAATTGAGTGAAACCCAGTTTCACAGCCTTTATGGAGTTAGTATTTTCCTATTTCTGAGAGCAGAATCAGTGAACAAGGTGAGTTAATAGTACATAAGTAAAATTGAAGCCTACAGCAATTAAATTAAAAGCTAAAAAGATCTGGAATGGTAAAACTGAATACATTTTAATTGAACATAATTCTATTGAAGACTATTAAATTACCACAGTGGAATAGAAGCACAAAAAACATGATAATGAGTTCCTGAATGAAAATTTTAAATGGATAAACTGAAAAATTGCAGGTACCCCGGTGTATGACATGCAGAGTGCTCATGATATGAGAACATGAATTATTTATATCTTCTTTAAATGTAGAATGTAAATTTGTTTTGAATTAATTTCTTTTGGGAAATCACTACACAAGTAAACATAACTGTCTCTTAGGGCAATGTTTTTTCCTTCTAATTATTATTATTATTATTTTATCATATTGTTGTTTGGAGAGGGAAATAAAAACCAGCAAATTTTATGGTAGTAAGTCATTTAAGTAATGGTTATATTGAAAGAAAAATGTAGTGCTTTACTTTGAGGTGAAATATACTATAAGCTAGACAGCTGTTAAAGTAACTTAGGACACATAGATCCCACTTTGATGTTACTATGATGGGACAAGTAAGTTGTTATCTCCTTGTTTTTCCTCCAGCAAATAAGTCAGGGGCCATGAGAGGGTCAGGCTAGTGCCCAAGCTTATGCTGAGTCAGGTATGGCCATATAAATAACCCAAGAATGCAGGATAAGCTCTTGTGAGTAGGGAGAGAGTTGTTACAAGAATGGGCCACTGTGGTGGTTGCCTTTCTTCTCCTTTCTTTGTTTTCACCTGTATAAGTGTGCTCAGGAGTGAGGGAAATGTATGACTTTGGAGGAATCAGGACCAACAGGCCTTTCCAGCTGTGTTTTGTACTGCTAAATTTGCTGCTCATTTCTAGTGACACTTTTACTGCTCCACCTCTCCCACCCCAGGGAATAATGATACCTCGTGGATAATGTTATATAACAAAATTTCATTTTAAATAGCAAACAGAAGATTTAAAATATTAAATGATTTTGCTAAATATAATGCACTGTTTTTTAATTTCTTGTATCCTTGACTTGCAATCCATCTGGATCTGCAACTCCTCACTAGCTGCAAACTATGTTCTGCCCATTCTCAATCCTCTGACAACGGGAAGACGATGAGCTAAAAATGTAAAGATTTTTGTTCTTATTATTTTGGAACAACTGCTCTCCCGTTTTCTGCTGTTTTCTTTTCATGGACCATTAGCAGCTTCCAAAGGCAATATCCTTTCACTGTCACACTATGCCATAGGGTGCCATTTCAACAACTTCAGACGAGGGCATTAAGTACAATTCTGGATGAGAGTCAGAGCATAACCAAATAAAAATAATAAAGGAAAGCTTGTAAGAGCAATTTGGAATGCTGTCCTGCCCTGAATTCATTTGCAGCTTAGCAGAGAGCTACCAATCACTGATGATCAGTGCAATACTCCACAGCACCTTATTTAATTGTAAAGTATTTCATACCCTAAGAAACATCACTGTTCATTTGCTTTTCCTTTTTCAGTGATCATCTTAGCTGAATGCTGAGCGGTGAATCAGTGGGAGGGGAAGAAAATTCATGTTTCTAATTCAAGGAGAATAAAAATGGACTTGTTGTTCCTCTCCCTTCTCCCTTGCAATTAATCCGGAGTTTTGCATCTCTTAGGATAGTTAAAAAAAAAAAAAGATAATCCCGGAAGGATGGAAGAAAACCTCATAATCCTTTGGTAAATCAAAGCATACAGGCCAAATTGTGGTGAATGTTGCTTACAGCTCCAAGACAATGAGTCTTCCTGGCCATCAGTAGGACTGTGGGGCAGAGGCAATTTCCTTTAGCTCACCTCCCAGGGATACAAAGGAAAGACTATTCTACAGGTCCTCACACCACCCCATGCTTTGTTGAGGACTCAGGCTACCTTCATTCATTGAAATAGTCCCTAAATTGGTGCTGACTGATCTGGCACCAGCTTTTGTGTTCAGTGCCTGAGCAAATTATTCATTCTTTAGTGGGGAAGATCTGCAAGGTGCACAATGAATGGGCTGCACTGAGCTGGAGTCAAGGCAGCTGCTGACTCTGACACTGCATTCCCTCTCTGCACCTCTTTGGTGGTGATGGATATGCCACTTAGCAGGCACTGCTTGGAAGTGTGGTGCAGAGATCCGTGTAGAGCTTGTCAGATGGAGAGGAGATCAGTCAAGAGGCTTAAGCATAGGACTGGGAAGTAGTTGGGATGGTTGCTGTCTTGGCTATGCTGATAGATCACTTTGGGCAAGGTACTTAACATCTGTGTGTTCTGCTTTCTCCTCCTGTAAAAGAAGGCTAATCTCCCTGCTCATGGATGTTAGAGTTTTATCCAGTGCTGGCCTGTGTAATAATATCTTAATGCCAACACAGAAGGCATCAGTGGGCTCTGTGAAGGTTTATAAAGCATTATGAACGAGCGTTACCAATGCCTTCCTACCAGAGTGTTTACATTTGACTGGCACCTTACCTGAAAGACAGTTTTATACCACTCTGCTTTGTTGAACAATGTTAAGACTCTTTAATTTCTTCCTTAATACAGGATTTATTTCACCTTGACATGGTAGGCTAGACAAAGGTGTACAGTGCTGGATTTATTTAAGGTTCAACAGACATGACTGGAGATTCCAGGGCTATAAAGAGAAAGCTAAGGCAGTCAGTCCCCTGTGTAAGCTCCATCAAACAGCTGACTGATCCTAATGTGGTTGGGTTTTTTCATTTAGTTCTCTATTTTTTTCCAGTCTGTTTTTGAAGTCATGCAGACTTGCAGCATCTCCAACACCCCTTGATGCAGACATCCACAGCCTAACCACATTCTAATTAAAGGCTTATGCCTTTCAGTTAATTTTGAACTAGACATTGCTAGTTTTATTTCACACACCCTGCTTCTTACACCAGAAGACACAGCAGAAGATACTTTCCCTTATCACAGTGGCACTTATGGTTTTATAGATTTCTTTAGATACCCAAAGCATCATTCCATGCCAAAGCTAGAGCCACGGTCTATTTAGCCATTCCTCTTACAAAAAAAAAAGTGTCATATAAAAGCTGCATCTTATTCTTGACCATTCTTAAGACACAAATCTCTTTAGCTTTTTAGTTCCACCTGTATTTTTTAAAGGGAGAGGGGGCTTGGAGTTGCAAACAAGATGCTTGACACCAGGACATTCTGGATATATACAATGCTACACCTATCTTTGGTTTGTTCTTTGTGCCAGGTCTGTCATTCATGGGCTTGCATTGCAATGATTTTAAGTGTGGCAATAACGTTGTTGCAGTGGCTGGGTGTCTATAGGAGAGTCCTGGCACTTTGTGCTGTAATAGATTCTTATCACCCCTGTAAGTCTGAGCATGAGAGGGCAGAGCTGTCCAGACCAGCACGGCTTCCTCTCCATTATGCCTTGTTTGCCTCCCTGCCTGCTTTATGATGCCCCACATTTTATTCATCACCTTGGATAGTTTTCCTCTTATTGCACATTCACTAGAAAAGCAAAAAGCCTCTCTAAAACTGCTGGACTGAAAATGAAATATAGGATGGCTGCAGGCTATGTTTTTTCTTTGCTGGGAAGCACTACCATGATAATTGTTTCTACAAAAAGAAACTACTACTCTGGAAAAAAAAAAAAAAAAAGACAAAACAAAAACCAAAAAACCCCAAACACCCTCTATTTGCTTGAACCTACCATAAACTATTGCTAGTAATTATAGAAGCCGACTGCACAACAGCTTAATTTGACTTAATTGGCAATTTTTAAAATCTGCAACACAATAAAAATAGGAAACAAGCTCAGTGCACAGGTTCTGGAGATTTAAAATTTCACTTTACAAAAAAAAACTGCAAACCTTCCAGCAACCTGTTGTCTTGTAATCCATGTCAGTTGCCTATATTTTTTTTTTTTTTCCTTTTTTCTTCTGTTCTGATATGAAAATGTAGGAATATTCTGTAGTGTCTGAAAGAAGACTAAGCTTTGCCTGTTTACTCCCAGTGCTGGGTGCCAGTCTGGCAGGAATGTTTCCGAGTGAAAAATTATCAAGAGGGAGAGAGATCATCTGCTAGTTTTATTACTTTGCTAATGGCCACAGAGTTGGGGTTTTCTTTCTTAATTTTTATTTTGTTTTAGTGACTAGTAATTTTAAATGGCAAATTCTTTTGTTCTTCCCAAACATTTAAGAAAATGGTGCTCTAATGAAGAGACAAATCCTTTTTGAGCCACAAATTTATCCGCTGTGGGTTTAACTTTAAATAGATTAGTAGTCCCCTTTAAGTCAATTGAGCTTTAGTGGGTATTACAGAAAATTAAGCCATCTGTACACACTACCAGTGAGATGATTTAATTACACAATGTTCTGATATGGTAAGAGAACAATTTATATTAAGTCAATGTTTATTTATTTGAATGTGAGCTGAGGATTGTGTATTATTATATACAGATATTATACAAGTTGATGTGATGACAGAATGAATTGATTTTTACTGTAAGTACCTAAAGGATGCAAATCTATGTACAGAGTTAAAATATCAAATAAGGATCTACAAAAATTAAGAGGTCAGGTGCACCACTCCATTTTACACCTCTCCTATGCCACATGAAACACCTAGTCCCAGATGCTTGAAGAGTGGCCCTGGACATAGGAGTCCCTCAGAGCTCACCTAGGTCCTTCTATGGGAAAGGTGTTGTAGATACAGGGCATGTGGGAAGAATCCAGAACACATTGTGATAGTGAATGATTCCTAATGGACATTTTCCAGTTGACACAGTTTGCTGCAGACCAGGCAGAAAATCAGCTAATCCACCCACCCAATGTATCTAGGCTTTGACTTTGGTCCTCTGTTGGTATCAGAAACCAGACTCTGCACTTCGTCTGAAGAGTTCAATCTCAAGAAAGATGAGTACATGAAACTGTTTTTAAGCTACACTTGCAGCTCCTTATTCCTGGAGTTGGTGCACATTGAAGGCTGTTTTAAGTTGCCTGGCTTCACTTGACCTAGCAAGTCACCAGAGATAATTTTGCTCTCTTCCTAATTCCTGTGATAGTGATTGACAGGATCAGTGGTTCCCCAGTGTAGCTTTGTAACAATGATGCTTTGGTTTGGTGGCTCAAACTGATTCAAAAAATTGTCAATAGAAACACAAGGACCACACCACGTAATGAGGAAAAATGAGCCTTACCTACCATAAATCAAATGCAAGATGCACACTTCCAGTGAAAAATGGATATAGGCACTGTCACACTTAGTCATTCCTGCTACAGTCCTAATCTTGGTGTGCTTTGTGCTTATATGAAAGAGTTACACTGAATTATTAGTCCTCAGAATTTACGGGACTCTCAGTTTGGTTTCTATATGAGCTGCCTACATTCTGATGCTGCTAAGTACCTGCTGGAATGTGGTTTAGTCTTGAATCAAAAAGGTACTTCAGGTAAATTCTGACATCGTGTGGTGATACACACATATATATGCTATTACTTTGTTGTTTTGTATTGTCTTGCTTTAAAGTCTCATTGCTTTATGTAGAAAGGAACCACTAAAATGTGGAGCTCTCCCATCCCATCAGCATTTAAAACCTATGGGCTGGATTTTGTCAATGTTTCTATGGCTGTGGACTTTTCTAAGAGAGCAGCTGGACACTCTCCAAGCATCTCAGAGAAGAATCAGGGAGAACATTGGAGACTTTGGTGCACTATGAAGCCACAGGAAATTTCTAGTAGCAAATGGCAGGAGCTGCCACACAATCTAGCTTTTCACAGTCAGTTTTAGCTCTGTTCCATTGTGAGGAGGTTGCTAGCAACAGGAGCAGGACTAGACCTTTTAAATCATTAACACTTCTAACCTGCATATTTATTACCTGCCAACTGGCAGCAACAAAGTGATTTATCTGATGTGTTCGTGGAGCAGAGGAGAACTGTGCAGCCTAATTCCTAAGATAAGAGAACATAATGGGGGACATGCTGTTATCTACTGAAATTCACTGAGGGACGTGTGGAAGAAAGTAGCAAAATTCTAGCTTAAAGATGGTAATTGCAGTGGGTTCCACTTTATGGGTACCACTTACATTACTCCCAAGGCAGATGTAGCTGTTTGTGCTGTTCTGATGAAATGTAGCTCACAGCAGTAGAGGATATGGAAGTTATGTGATAAAAAAAAATAAGACTTGTTGAGGTCATGAGGATACTCAACCTCAGAAAAGTTTGTACTATCCAAAACACTTTTTCCAACATACAGTCAGGTCCTACCAACTGTGATCCCAATTTAGTGGCTTTAAATAGCAAGGAAAACTTAAACACTCAGGCAGGAATTTATTTGAAACAGTCCAAAACTGGAGCATTCACCTTACTTTCAGGATAACACCATTTTAGCCAGTAAATTCTTCTTTTTGATTTCTTTTAAACTGGAAGTACCATGAAGGAGAAAAAAAAAAAATAAAATCCTTAGTATTTGCCCTTCAGGGGAATAAAGCAGTATACACTTTCAGGCACACAGAGAATTAAATGATTGCATGATTTTTTTCAAGGCTCAGGGAAGGCTAAATACAGATCTTATTGAAGGTTCTTGTCAGGTTTTTTTATGACTTCAGCTGGTTTGATGTCTGTAGCTGGGATATTCCTGTTGCCACACAAAGAAAACACTGAAAGTTTGGATCCAAACATGTATTTAATGTTAACAAAGATTAATTTATGTGATGATTTTCATATGTTTATCTTTCCCTCTCCCCTATCACGTGTCTCTGAAAAAAAATGTTTCTTAGCATGTGTGTTTCCCTTAACTTAAATATTCATTTCTTTTCCCTGTACATTGACATTGCCTCTGGCTGAGACAACTGTGTAGAGCCACTGAGTGTGCAAGGTGAAGAGGATTTCAGCTTTCTGGATTTTTTTCCCTCCAGACATTATAATTTCATTTTTTATTTCATATGGAAATTGCAAGCACATGCTAAGAGAAAAGCATGACCCCAACCACAGGAAATATTTAACCCTGTCAAATTTGCTACCAAGTTTCACTTACACCTGTCCAGAAAACTGGACCAGTTGATCCAAAACCACAGCTGGTCTGAGTCAGTTTTGCTCTGCTGTCTACAGGGCACGGGCATGGCTCCATATAGAAAGCTACAGTCACTGCTTTCTGTGACTTACCACAGCTGAGGATGGGGCCCCACACTATGGATAAATCATTTCAAGATGTTCAGAGCTGTACTTCTACCAGTGAATCAGTGCAGTGGGAAGCATCTTGAACATGATGTATCTGAGCCTTTTCATCCCTGTTACTGAAAGATCTCTTGTTCCTCTGAAGGGACTGCCTCTCAAGACTGCTTACATGCAGTTTGGATAGCAGAGCTGTAACCCAAGGGAGTATTATGTAGGTGGAAATGGAATGCAGCTAGGGTAACTTTTTGACACATCAGTGTATGGGATTGTTCTTATTTCCTGTCTCTTTTTTAACTACTTGTTTGATTTGAACACTAAATTTTGGCTTTCTGCCTCTGCTCTTTAAACTGTTGGGAGTTTGGGGGGGAGGTGAAGGTTGAACATAATGGCTAACAATTCTAAATACTCATCTGAATTCTCTTGGACTTAAGAAAAAGTCAGTCTATTTATTATGCACATTGAGTTTCTCCTAGACTTTTTTTGTCTCTACATAAAGCTTGGCATGATGTGTTTAATATATTAGAAAGAACTGTTGGAAAAATCACTCATGAGTTGTGGATCATTATTTGTTATTGCCTCAGAGTCCTCTAGAAAGTGAACTGCAATTTGCCATGTGTTGTTATACTACTCGTAGGTGTTTTAAAGTGCTCCACTTTTTAAAAAAATGCAGAGTAGTCCACTGATAAAAGGCAATATTTTCTATTTAGTTCAAATAATTATGTGCCAGAGACATGCCCAAAATGATCAGAAATGCTCTGTAGTGATTTTGTGTTCCTTTATGTACCACAGGTTTCATGCTTGGATATCTTACATTTCATTACTGAATTTTTTTGTTCTATTATACTTTACTCTGAACTGCTCTGTTCTACATGTGATCAGAGTAGGACAGTCAGAATCTCTTCTTAAATTTCTTAATAGCCAGATGGGGTTTGGGGCTTATTCTTTGAACTGATTTCATGTTCAGTGTATCATAACCCCATGGCTTCTGTTCATGCTCTTCCCATACACAACACTTGTTATGGAAGATCTAGCTATGTAGCTCCTGTACTCAGGAAATAATAGTAAATTAATTATTTGACCATTAATGACAATTCATTCTCAGACATACCATGAAAATTTATTAATGGAGTCAGGTTGAGATGCCTCCAAGCCACAAACCTAATAATTTAAAATTCTAAATCTCAGAGACAATTAGTCTAATAGAAACACTTCCTTAAACAGATTTTATGTTAAAAATTAAGATTAATGAAA